>FMBT01000620.1:0-33844 GCA_900095095.1 Fragilariopsis cylindrus CCMP1102
ACGCTATATCGTAGCTCAACACAAACAACGTCTTGTTTCTCCTCGCTCGCCTGCCTTTGATAAGATAACACTTCTCTGTCTCCAACCACCCTTTGATCACATCAATTTTTGTTAGCTGCTAGCTGATGAAGCCAATGATACTGGGTATGTCAAATGTCAAATCAAAGTCTTTCTCGAGAGAGATGATGATGATCAGAGTCCATTCATGAATTAAATGAGTCCCGAACAAAAAGGCAAATAAATCTTTCTTCTTTTTCACATCTTCGGAATGCAATATTTCAAAAGAACAAAGAACATCAATGGAACATAATTTTCCTATCAAAAGAATTTGAAGACAAAGCAGGAAGAATATGTTTCGGCTTTCTTCTTTCATTAACAGAAGGAAGAAATAATGTACTGCTGTACGTATAACAGATGTGAGATGTTGGCATACATCCTTTCCAAGGCAGCTGTGAACCAAAAAACACAAAGTGAAAGAAAGAAAGGATAGATTATCTACAAACTGTATCCATTGAATCAAGATCCAACAGACTTTCTGAACAAACGCAAAAATAATAAATAGATAGTATGCGCCCCAATAATATGTCAAAATAGACAATCTGCAACGATGGGGTATAACAGTAATAGTATAATATGATATGGCATCTCGACACCTGGAGCTAGGTACTCCCCCCCCCCCCCGGCAAAGATATGGATCCACCAACGGGATTGAGTCTATTAAGAAAGGCATTACATACACAGACAGACACTCTATAAATCCAGGTGGCTGTATGATGGCATTCGTGGTACAGCTATGGCAATTGGTATCACTAGTTTAGGATATTCGCCTTATTTTACTAACGTCAGGTTCCCTATTTGCAAGTCGTGCTGCACGCTTTACTGCATTCGCAGAAGAAGCAGGTAAAGGCTGATTCTGGTGAATGTATCCTAATGGGGCGTTATATAACAATTTTTGGAAACGGAACTGGATTCTATATCTGTATCTGTGCTGCTAAAAGTGCGGTGGATCTAAAAGGCATGGGTATACAATTGGACTACAATGTGTGATTGTGATATCCCACCTGTCATGTGCCTGATCAGGAATAAGCACGCGAGATGGTCAACTCGACACCAACTTTTGACATTGATCTCATCAAAGTCAAGGCTGTAATGGGTGTGCCCTAAACAACATAAAGATTATAAACGTGAATTAAAAAACGACGGCATTTGTAGAAATACATTGTACGTCGGTAGACTATAGTACTATATGAAGGAGAAATAAGAAGAAAGGAGACAGTTGTCTTGATCTTTTTCTAAGTGAAAAGTAGACAGTACAGTAATACATATAGGAGAAAATTTCCAAGAGTTAATTCGAACTATATACTGTACTAGATTTTCTTCGTTTACTCTTTTAATATTCACCTTCTGAACATAAGATAAGATTAGAATGCTTCTTCGCGTCGTCGTCGTCATCGTCGTCACCTGTACTATAGTATTAGCATACCAATTTGTTTCTGTACTTATTTGTTACACGTATCCTTCTTTTTTTAGTCGTCCCATTGTTTACCCCATTTAAAAAGCAGACGCTGATTCGTTTTGTCATTATTTTCGTCACACAATCCTAGATTGAGTACTGTACATCAGCTGTTTTTTTTTAACTACCGTTATGTTGCGTACTTACCGTTTCCGCTTCTTTGGACTAGTAGCTATCAATAAGTCGTCGTTCACGCTATTGTTATCATTCTCACTGCTGCTGCTTCTTTTTCTACCGTCCTTACTATCTTCTTTGTTATTGGTGTTGTTGTTGCTGGTGTTACTCTTGTTGCAGCTGCTGATATCGTCATCGTCGTTGTTGTTGGAATCCGACATCCCTTTCATTGTCGATGAGGATGACAGTAGTTTTTCTAAAATATCAGGCTCTCTCCGCAACAAAAAATATAAACAGTCTAGATGAATATTTTCGTTGATAGCTGCTCTTATCAATGTATCCACAACATTGTACGGTCCGGTATTGTTGCTGCTATTGTTGTCGTCATCATCTGAACGTCGTTGAAATTTAAGTAAAGTTTCTTCTATGACATTCATCACTTCCTCACGACCGTGAATATTACAAGCAACATTGAAGGGTGTCTTATTTACCGTGAATTTCTTGAATAACATACTAATTCCTTCTATGGTCGGGTAGTAGAGAATTCCATATTCGAATACCGCCCGAAATCCTTGAATGCTAGAATCCCATGCGGCATAGTAAAGTGGGTTATCTGAAGCATCGATTAATAAGGTTGGGTCCCACTCAACTAGAAATCGAGATCTTTTTTTCCCGAAAAAAGATTGCCCATTTAAACAATTCAGAAGAAGGTTCTGTTCTCGGATATCCTCTTTCCTTAGAAGACCCATGTGTCTCAATTCTTTCATTACCAAACAACATTTATCATCGACAGATTCGTTATGTTCCCGACTGTCATTTCTCTCATAATCAGTACTCGTGAGGAAATTTAAACAATTGCATTCATTCCAACCTTCAACTAATAATCCCACTCTCTCTTCTTCTGGAAATTGACCAAACTCTTTCGATAGTCTAGCTACGAGTGGAACAAACGATATTGCCTTTAAATTGCATCCAATCGTGTAATTACCACGTTCGAAGCATACTAAATATCGTTCGAAGCATACTAAATATTGAATAGGATAAAATCCCTCTGCATCCAAATCTTGCTCTTCCTCATCCCTATAAGCTACTTGTTTTCTTCTTGAAAGTATTTCTGGGAAGAACCGTACAGTAGCTTCAACTTCCTTTTCAGTGTCCCGATCGCTATCTAATCCACGATAGTCATCAGATTCAATAGCATTGTCGTCACAAAGCATATCATGTATATCATCTTTAATTTTACCCAAGAATTCTTCTACTAATTCATCCATTTTATCTCTTGTACGCAATAAAAATGTTTTCTTTTTTTGAAGTAGCGAGATTAATTGAGGAAGTCTTCGCTCCGCAGCAGCAGCAGCATCGATTTGTTCTTGTTCTTGTTCTTCATGACGCTCAGCAGCAGCAGCATCGATTTGTTCTTGTTCTTGATCTTCCTGATCATGATCATCGTCTTGTATTCGATGATCGTAGTCGCTATCATTATCGTTCATGGTACCTTCTGCTTTCTACCAATGCTCCTTTGCCTTTATGATATAAGTTCTTAAGTTTTGTACATCGTGTGTTCAACATATGTTGTTGCTTTTTGATACTAGTACTGTATATCTTCCACGCATTCGATTCATTCGACGCATTCTCGATAATTCCTCCTCATTGAAACATTAAAAAAACGTGCGAAACTAATAAATTTTCATCTCCCCCTCTATTTTTTACGCGTAAAACGTACACACACACATCGTTCATTCACACACATCACATACTAGTACTACCTGGTACTTTTTGAAATAGAAGAAAAGACAACAAACATCACAAGAACAACAACAACCAACAACCGATAGATCGGTATATCGATTGACACATATGGTGATAGGATCAAGAAAAAAACGGAGAACGAGATAGATGTCCTTCTAGCGAGGAGGTAGAGGTGCGATCTTTTTTTGTATATTTTTCTCTTTGTGGGACCGGATGCTACTCCACGATTATATTTTTATTTTTTTAAATTATTGATTATGATTGATTGATTACTACATCCAACGGTTCGACTGATACTGACTGGCGCACGCACACGATAGATCTGAAGGAAAAAGAAAAATAATGGTTCGATAGTCAAGCGCTTGTACGCGTACTGTAATGAGATAAATATAGATCTTACTCGTGGAATTGAATACAGGGAGAGAGAGAGAGAGATAGAGATAGAGAGAAAATAACAAAAAATGCAAATAAAGTATAATTCAACCGCACTCAAAGTGATGATACATCATTACACATTACCGTCGTCTGATTCTGCTCGAAACTTTAGCCATCGTTTTCGTCCTCAAAAAAACAAAGGCGTACAAGATTGATCATTAATAAAATTCATGGCGCAAAAGAAGAAGAAACAGAAGAATAGAAGTAGTTAACAACAACGATGGAATTGAACAATATTCACCAGCAAGACCCAACATTGATGGAATCAAACGATATTCATAATCAACCAGACGAGATACTGGACGAGTCTCCTCACCCACCTCCATCTCCTCCTCCTGTTGTGGCACTACTATCATATGGAAATATTTTGGAACAATTTCCAGAATTCCTTATTCATGTATTGTCCTACATTCCTGATCGGACCGTATGGAATTCTATTGCTTCATGCAATCATGATATGTACGAAAAATCGAAAGCGTATCTACCACCATGGCCCACAAATTATAAACTAAACTGCTACAGGGAACCTCGTATTGCTGTGTGGTCACCATGTGGCACAAAGATAGCATGTACTACTCATGATTCTAAAATATTTATATTTGGTCAGCAACACGGACCAATTCTCTATGGTGATGGGAACGAATTCGGTTGGATTGCTCACCATGGAGTATATAATAATATTAACGATTTGAAATTTTCGCCAGATGGAAGATTTCTAGTATCAGCTGACCAAGATGGTATTGTAAGATTATGGGATAGTACGACTGGTGGGGATTATGAACAATTACAAGAATGGAACATACAAGAAGAAATACAAGGAGAAGTAAACACTATTGATGGTATGACGATTTCCTTTAGTCCGTGTAGCAGATATTTAGTTGTTTTGATTTTCCATCATGTTCTCTTGAAAGATGTTTACAATGAAGGAGGAACAATTAAATCATTAGTTTTACCAGAAGATGAAGTTGGTTATCAGATTGAATTTTCTACTGATGGCCGTGCTATCTTTATTCTTTCCGAAGGTGGATGGAACGATGACGAAGCTACTATCAATATAACTATTAAGATCTGGCGTCGTCCTTTTAATGACACCAATGAGGGTTTGTTCACATTTTGGTCGAAACCTCGTTCTAATTTTATGACTTATCATACCATATGTTTTGCACTTTCTAATGATAGCACCATGATGGCCATACACGATTTAAATATAAATAAGATAATGCTATGTTCAATTAACACGAATCATGAGGGTGTAACATTAAAGGCTACTTTTCCAGCAAATTTGGATCGTCCACTCTTATGTTCTCGTCTGTCAATTAACTTTACACCAGATGACAAATTCGTCGTTTGTAATACGGTTCAAGATGGACTACTCTTTTGGAGTATAGTTGAAAATAAATACACAGATACAATCCATGTTGCATTAAATGAAAATAATTCGAGAAATCTTGAGGTAGTGAATTTTTCACCCAATCGTCGACAACTTCTCGTCTGGGATGAGCTCACTTGTGATATATATATCACGTCATATATAGAACACATAATAAGTTGAAAATGGAATGAAGGGAGCCATTATTAAATTGGAAATCGTGAAAAACTCTTATGTAAAATTATCTCATACTACCCAATTATTGAAATGAAAAGCACAGCATATATGTATAGTATATAGGATATGTATACATATAGGACTATATATATTTAACGAAAACAATTTTATAATATGCATATAATCTTAGAATAACTATATCTGACTAATTTTTCAAAAGTAAATGTAGTTATCCTCCCTTTCCTTTTTATTGCACTACAATGCGTACATATTTTGCATTTACTTATCGGTGGTAATAGCTCCTGCCTTCTAAGAGAAACCACAACACTGAAAAATGAATAGAGAGAACCAATTTTCTTTTTCTATGAAGCGATAAGTCACAAGCTGCATCTCCATATCATGTGATTTTACACAAAGAGATAATATAAATGCATCAGCTGCAAATGCCAATGCAGTATTGATAATAATATGCATGAATGTATGCCATACAGAGTAGCCTTACAAATGGTTTGATCTTGGAAACACACACACACCCATCATCAAAAAGTAATCAACATGTGCTGTTCAAGGGCAGTCTGAAATTTATTGGGCACTTACCACCCACAAGATTCTAACAATCTTACCATCTCTGTCAACTTGTTTTATAGCCTTTCAGTTTTGCACAGTACCAGATCTATAATATCCTTCATGAGTATAGGACCTACATGTGCACACATGCTATATCAGTACCAGTTACTACCTACCAGCATGACAAACCCTCAAGACAAGTCAGTTTGATCTTAAGAAGTCATACAGTCAGTCTCTAAGATAAAGTCAACTGCAGCAGCATGTGCTATAATACCGTTACTTACTCCTCCCAAACTTCTCCAAAGCACCAATTAATCATAAATACAGCTTTATTTCTATCAATGAATCACATCATACTACACACACATCTTTTATCTAATTGAAGGAACAGTCCCTTTTCTAACACACACACACACACAGCATACAATGTATACGAGATACTGTGTATAGAGCTTTACTAGCATTGTTGAGGCGAGTGAGAGTCAGTCAGTCTGCCTTTGCTTTACTTTGCATCTTCATCTCTCACCTCTTCTCTTCTCTGTATGCATGATTTCTGTACTGGTCCTGTATGTGAGTTTCGGCACGCGTACATTGCGCTGTTGTTAAATACTGTACTTTACGGTAGGTAGTATGCCATCTCCTGTCACTGCTTCGTTGCGTGGTTTCGTAACGTACAATTAATTAATTTTAACGGAGCGAAGGATATTTTTTTTACGACTGAAGAAAGCACGTGCCCACAAAAAGAAAAGATTTTTTAGACAACTTAGAGCACCGCCGGTACGCAGGCCATCATAAAAAAGAACAACACAAACTTCACAAAAGCAGCCTTGACTTCGACCTCCTTCACCTCCACACCGGTTCAAAGAACCTAAACAATAACAGATGTGAAAGATATAGCGAAAAGACAACAACAAAAAGACGATTAATTATTATCAGCACAAAATAATGAACGAGGAAGAGCAAGAGAAGAATAACGACGATGATGTTTCGCCACATCAAAAAACTACTACAACGCAAGAAAAAGAAGAAGATGAAGAAGAGGGACGACTTCCTGTAACGCCAAAAGAAGAAGAAGATGTAAAAAAAGTGAAAGACAACAACCTTAAAACAAATAATCCTCCATTATTGAGTGGTGGTATACTAATAACAAATTCACCATCCTCATTATCATTATCATTATCATCAAAAGCAAAACGAAAAATAGCAAGATTCGATGGAACAAAAGATAACTGTATCATCATCGTCGACAGTAATAGTAATGACAATGTCGGCGACGCTGGCGAAAACAACTTCTACGATAGTTATAACAATTATGACGATATTATTAACAACAACGAAGACGATAACGACGACGACGAAATGAAGAAAAAAAACAAGATATATACAGAAAATTCACCACCAGGACCAAAAGCATTTGTAGATTGGTTTACTAGTACATCTGCGGACTGTAATGCTCATGATGCCAATGATGATATTGAAAGAAACAAAAATGATGAATTAATAAATCCATCCACAATTGCTGTTCGTAATTTTATGGGTCCATTTGATGATTCATTAGCAGAAAAATTCCGTTATCGAAGAAATCAAAAAAATCAATCCCATATACGACAACGACAAGTAGTAAATAAGAACCAGAATAAGAATAAGAATAAGAATCATAACAAAAGCAATAGTAATGACGGCATTACTCATCCTGGTGCTCATCCATCATATTCATGCGCAAGTTACAAGGTTTTAGATACGCTCGTTTGTAAGTACTACAGTACATTATTTGTAAAACAGTCTCTATCAATTTTTAAACTCATACAGTACTATATGATTTATCTCCATTCCTTTTTTAAAAATTCATCTCATTTCATCTTGTATCTCCTTCCCCTTTTTCTTCCTTCCTTTGCATTCGTATCTTTCTTTCTTCAAAATTCAATTCAATTCAATTCAATTCAATCCAACTACTTCAAAAGCTCAACAATATGCTTATTCATTAGCAAAACTTCATAAAGAAGAAGAACGGATACACGAAGAAGAAAAAATGAAACTGCAACAACAGATGAGAAGAACAACAAGGATCAGTGTACTACCGGTAGTAATATCAGGTCCACAACAAAATAAACGTTTATTTGCTGGTATGATACGATGGTTAATAACATTTCCAACAGCACGTAAACGTACGAAGAATAATCCTATTGGTAAGAGTTACAAGTAGTACTAGTACTAGTTCAGTGCAATGTAGCGATATCTCTCTACTGTGGTGTTTTGTTTCGGATACATACCGTCCTCTCCCTATCCACTCTTTCACTCACCCCCCCCCCCCCCCCCCCTTCATTACGTATCTACCAAGGTGCATATCAACAAGAAATACTATATTGGACAAGATTAGTATTAATATTAGTCGGATTGGTTTCAGCGATTGTAATTTGGTGTATTGTTCACTTATCTGAACTATTATTAGTTACAAAAAACAATTTCGTTACAAATCCAATACAGTATAATAATAATTATGATTATACGACCTTCTCCTCCTCCAATCCCGATATGACAAATTTATCAACTAGTAATTTTCTTACTGATGGATTTGGGAATGTTAATGTAACAGCAGCATCGGATGCTGCTACAGATTTTGTTATTAATAACGGTGCCGATAATGGTACTAATTACTATGGACTTTCATCATTTGCATACTTTATTGGATTTAATATACTATTTACTTTCCTTGCATTTATTCCCGTTGCATATCGACCAGTAAGTGGTGGAAGTGGTATAGCAGAAGCAAAAGCAACATTGAACGGTACGTACGTGTGTCGTGATTATGTTACAGTGCGACATCTAGAAGGGAAATGCTTTCTACTTTATCTATCGATCGAACATCTATTCTTCACCTCGGATCTCTTATTCACAATATTCTTTTTCTCAATTTTTCAATTTCTACTGTATTCTTATCGAACAATATAAAAAGGAATTATACTACCAACCTGTACCGATTTATTAACGGCTTGTTGTAAGGCTGTTAGTGTTATTTTTGTAGGTGCTGCATCCCTACCAATCGGATTAGAGGGACCATTAATTTTTATTGGTTTAGCTATTGGCCATAATGCACAACGGTTCATACCCACTTCATACAATCAATTAAAATTAGATGAAATGAAACGTGACTTTGCGGTTGTTGGATGTGCATGTGGCGTTGCTGGTGCTTTTTTAACTCCAATTGGTGGAGTATTATTTGCCATGGAGGAAGGTGCAAGTTTTTGGAATGCATTACTCGCATGGAGGTCATTTGCTGCCGCATGTGTAACGACGATAACTCTATATGTTATGAATTGGGTATTTGCGTTAATTAAAGCTGCTATTAGTGGCGAGGATACAACTAATGAGTTTTTCAATGTTCATGATATGGCTATATATTCCGGTTTGCCTGGACAACGATCTTTATCCAGTCTTAGTATTAATAATGACGCAGACCTATATTTCAAAAGTGTACCATCATTCCGTGTCTATGATTTCTTACTTTTTGCAGTAATCGGAATTTTAGCGGGTATTGTAGGAAGTCTATGGATTGAAGCCAATAGTTATATAACAACGTTACGGAGACGCGTTGGTCTGAATAGAGTAGGGAAATTGATCGAGCTTCTCACTCTTTCCATTCTTACGACATGCATATTTTGGTTTCTTCCGTTATTGTATACAAGATGCACCGCAATGGAAGCTATTCAGACTATCGATACAAGTATTCTTCGTCAAATGAATTGCCCCGAAGGTTACTATAATCAACTTGGAACCCTCTTCTTAAATCCACCAGGTGGGATCGGTTTGAATCTTCTCTATTGGGAAGATGGAACAGAAGCATTCGACGCTGGACCGCTTGCTATCGCAGGGTTTACCTACCATATATTATTGCTACTCTTATTCGGAACAAGTACGGCAATGGGTATCTTCATTCCCTTACTATTTGCCGGAGCTTGTTACGGTCGAGCTTTTGGTGTCATGCTAATATATCATACAGATTTTTTTCCAGACGATGGTGTCTCCGGGCATCGCGAAGCTGTTATGACCACGTATACCATGGTTTGCTCGGTAGCATTACTAGCTGGTGTGGTTCGTGTCCTCATTTCTCTTACAGTTATAATGGTATGCTCAATAGGTGTTACGTATTTGGTTACACCCTTCATGGTTGCAACTTTATTCGCAAAAGTCGTTGGCAAAGCTATGTTTGGTCGACCAGGTATCTATGACGTCATCATTGAGACGAGGGTAAGTTCTTTCCTTTCTCTGATTGGATTTTGATCAAATTTGTATTTCTTATTCTATTAAGAACCACAATAAAATGAAACTGACATTTATTTCTTCTTCCCCCCGAAAATAAAACTCAGGGAATGCCATTCTTGGAAACGGAATGCCCGAAAAATGTGGTTATGAGAGGACTATGCGCTAAAGACATCATGAGTCGCCCTCCATTGGTGGCATTAGAGCCAGAACAACGGATAGGACAGTTACTGGAATATCTTAGAAGAAATCCTGATTTTGACGACTATCCTGTTATCGATTCAAGTCATGGGGGAATTCTTTTGGGTGTGATCACAAAACGAGATATCCTTACTCTATTGTCCCATAGGGAACTCTTTTACCAGCCGCAAAAAGAGGAGATGGCCAATAATGACAGCGGTAATGGAGGCGGCGACGGCGACGGCGACCATGATGATGGTGATGGCATCGAAGCAACTATGCCTCCTCCTTTACTTGGAACAAAACAAAAATCACAGCGTGTGGCTTTGAACCTTGATCAATTGATCTATGAGCGTGTTAAGAAGGTCGATGTTGACATAGATGCTGTATTAAATATCATTACAGAGGAGGATCGGGATAAGGTGCTAGACGTGACACCATACTTAGAAATTGGGCACTATACTGTGAATCAGTTTGTGAGCGTACACCGTACATTTCAGCTATTCCGTTCCCTTGGATTACGTTATTTGATCGTAACGGACGCTTCTGGACGTCCCATAGGAGTGGTCACCCGACACGATTTAAAACTCCTAGAAGATGTTGGTATGGACGAAGAGCAGTACGTACGCAGACTTAGTGAATTGAGCCTGAACGATTTAGACACATCGTACCGATCATAGGAATGGGGAAAAGACTTTTGATAGAAGTCCAGTTATTTTACCTTTTTTTCCCCCGTCCTTCATTCTTGACCGGGTAGAGAAATTAAAGAAACGAGAAGCCTTTCGATTACAGTATAACGATTAGAATTACATACTTGTATGCAGTTGCATATCTCATACGCTATAACAATTATGGAGGAAGCCCATACGGTAGTAGTATCGTTAAACCCTTGAGCAGATACCGCAAACCATATATGTCTCGAAATATTGTGAATATCTCACACGTCGTCCATCATAGATGAAAAAATATCTAGATACGTACCGTACCTACTATATAGGACTTACTAGCTAGCTAGCTATGATAGTATAAGTAATATTATTTCGGTTGTTATCTTTTTTCTAAACTACAGTACATAATCTATATTATATATTAGGACTTTAATTCACTAATTCGATTCCGGGTCGTTCCAATCGTAACATATTTCTATTTTCTTGTGTTAAATCACTACGAAACCAACGTAATGATGGAACATTACGAACGAATTTGATTAAGGCATTTTGTGGGATACTTGAAGGCTTGTTCCCCCATCTGTAATTGCACCATTGTGCGTTCTGAATCGAAACACGTTCGAGCAAGATCTTGCAGCAACAATGATGGAAGAGGAAGTATTTCGTCAAAGTTGGATTGTTCAGGTCTGAAAAATCTGTTTCTTGTGTGTAGGTGTAACAGAAAAAGGAATTGTCCATATAGATTTCCTTAAGGTGATCAGAAAGACTGATTTTCGAACCGTCCAAACTGAGTTGGAAATCCTCTTTAATATTGTGACAGGTAATTTTTTCCAAGAGATGGCAATTCTTAGAAAATTCACGAAGTGTTGTGTAATTAACGAATGTATTATTTGATAAATCAACTTCCAGTAAATTTGGCAGGACTCTCGAGAGGGCGTTTGGGAGACTACTATAGAGGGCGTTTGTGAGACCATTGCACAGATCTTTTTCTGATGATGGATATGGTAGAGAAAGATCTAAGGATACAATTCCTTCTAATTGAACATCTTTTGTGATCCTTTCCATATCACCTTCATAAATATGGTCAAACTTGTCTATATCATTTATCCTCATATGAGAATAACGATCTAACTTTTTGTTTGTCTGATTGTTGTGAGCAGATAAATTCTGCATTAATCTTCGTGTCCTCGAATCACCTCTCTCTATTCCGTGTTTTGATGCACTAATTACAATTGTCGGAATAATCTCAATATGGGATTTGTGAATGATAGAAACTCGTGGATTCAAATACACAATACCTTTTAATTGACTACTAGCATGTTCGGCTGAAGTGCTGTGGTAGTACTGTATCATATATATGATATCGTTTATTGTTGGTGGCTTTTAAGAAGTTTAATAATCGTGCTGTCGTGCTGTCATTGTTCATCATTCGTTCATTCATTCATCTCATTCGCTGAGCTACTTATCAAAAAGAAGAACAACAAAAAGACAAAAAAAAAAATCAAACGATCCTTTCATTGCTTCAGGGCCATCCTATGTCATTGACGGGACTGAAAACAGATCCGCGATTTGAGAATCTCAAAGAGGAATCGCGGAATCGAATGAAATCGAATCAATCGAATGAAGGGAATCATCATGTTTGAGGATTCAAGGTTCCGACGCGGTCTTAAGGATTTCCACGCAAATATGATCCTTTTCTCATAACGATTTCAGAATTGAAATTGTTAACTATCAACACTCCACTGCTGCATTTGTGGAAGGAGCTATCGGCATTTATAAATGGTCTGTAGAGACTTTTGGTGCAGCAATTATTGAAGCCCTTGCTGCTACGCTGTCTAAATATAGATAATGACGTTAAAGAAAAGAGGTGTCGAAGGATTGTAGTCAACATGTGGAAGAAGAATTGAAAGTAGTGAATTAAATAAGAGAAAAGATTCCTCTTCTCGTATATGAGTACATTTAGAATCTATCTATTTGACCTAGACAAAAACATTAAACCCTTACTTTTAGAACTAATAACGCGTTTATCTGGACTGGAGCAACGAGCGGATCCAATAAACGTCATTCATCATTCGCTCATCATGGACAAAGAACAAAGAAAGCAACCATGATTTCTCATTCAGGGCCATTCTATGTTCGACTGATTCATTCAATTTTAAAATTAGCGGATGGTCGCAGTGATGGGATTGGTGCGTCTTCTCTACCGTAGACGATGATGGTAATACCTCTTCACCGATCTTTGTATCTTTTGCTGTGTGTCTTTCTCTACCAAGGATGATGCTGATAATGATATTTCACCGATTTTTGCCCTTAGTTGCTATTGGACATTTTGGATCCTTATATCTATATATCCTATGGAACTGTTTCATAACACAATTCCAAAACAAAGGGGATGGTGAATAATCCAAAAATACTGGTACTAGAATTAGATTCTCTAGTAGTGATATCGGTCGCATCGAGTGCTGTACACGTCTAGTTAAGGCTGAATACAATACTATAAATTCATATCAGATAGTTCTATTTCCGTTTGTCACCGAGGGAGGGAGAAAAGATGATACAATGATATTCACTTTAGTAATAATTTCAAACACAAAGTTACAACACTAGTTTGAGTTATGATATACATGATAGAAGAAACAACTTCTTATTTTATAACTTAAAGTAACATTATTTCTTTTAACAATTTCTTTTAATTTAAACAAGTAAACTTATATATATATAAATGTGTAAAATATACCAAAACAATCGACATGGTAGAGATACTTGAATATATACACATGACTCGGAAGTAGATGGGTGCATGTATATGCTTGCATGTTTATGCATTGGTGTTTGTGGGGTGAATTTTGTTACTGGATAATTACCATGCAAACATCACAACGACAATGGTAACGACGACTGCACGTCTTACACTGATCACTATTTCAGCTACATTTCCAGCGCTTGGGGTGTCATTTTCAGCATCAGCATCAGAACCAATGGGTAATGCTGTGGTACGTTCGTCGGTTGATTCAGCATACTCAGTCGTGTTTGTTGAAGGGTCGGCACTCATTGATTCACTTCTAAAGTATTGACTTGTTGAAAGGACTGTGGTACACTGCTCTCTCTTACCTTCATCTGCTTCGACCATATAGACACCATCACTTGAAAAGTACAAAAATTGCACATTGCTCGCTTCATTATTTTTGGCACCGTTGGAATCATCAAGCACTACTGGTTGCCAGATAGCAGACGGATCAGAAGAGGATGATGGTGCTTGAGGATTACCTGATCTTGCAAAGTTCGCCCAACGAGCAATAATTTCATCGCTCACTTCCTTTGGTTTTCCTGTTATGCCTGGTCCAGTTCCATCCGCTGCTCCACCAAAGACAAAACCAATGTCTATACCATGAGAAGTCCAGTTTGGATCATCGAATCCAGTTTCTTTGCGGGTTACGTTTTGATATCCATTGGAAACAAAAGGATCACCGCTAATTAAATAACCAAGCAAATACGTGTAGACATTACCACTAATCTTTGTAGATGCTATTGCTGCAAGTTCACGAACGAAACATAAGCCATTGATATCACCAGTCGCTTGAGTGATTGCAGCAAACGTAGAACCGTTGTACATTGGCAAGTCAGGTGAGTATGCAGTCATAACATTATCTTTAATCTCCTCACTGGCATTTATCCCTGTATAGTCCCAAACAGCTGAAAAATTATAATCCATAGCTGATGCATTTGGTACAAAAGGGATCATAGAATCATACGTATTTGTACCAATGAGAATATCCGTGGGAACAATTTCTCCTGCTCTAAAGAGTTCAACTGGCATGATGGGAAAGATATTCTTGTCATACATTGGTGAAAATAAAAATAAGCTCTCGTTCTTCAGTTGCTCTGTTGTGAGACTTTTAAGATCATTTACGTCGCATGGTTTTGATGGACAGTCCAACGTAGCAAGTGTTTTGTCTAGGAACACAAATCCATCTACTGTCGAAAGAGTTGAAGTCGAGTCAGTAATACATGTCCTACTTTCCATAATGGCGCGGCGAAAGAGACCTTTTGCACTATCCATGACGGACAAGAAACAGATATTCTGAGCTCCAGCACTTTCGCCGAAAGCAGTAACAATGCTCTTATCTCCTCCAAAGGAAGATATACGTTCCTGAATCCATTTGAATGCTTGCAATTGGTCCATGAATCCGTTCATACCCCCCGTGCCATTTACGGTATCAGTAGGTACAAATCCAAATACTCCCAAACGATAATTGATAACAACAACAATAACATTCTCGTTTCCTACCAATTTCAATGGCTTAAAGGACTCAGAAGTATCGTATTGAAACGCTCCGCCATGTACCCAGACCATTACAGGTAATGGTTCTTCATCTGCTGAATAATTACTTGGTCTATAGATATCGAGGTAAAGACAATCTTCTGTGGTTGCTGTTCCTTCTGTCAATTGAGCATACGGTTCGGGTTGGACAGGCTGCGCACACGCTGGTTTATATGTTGTAGCATTGATGAAAATTCCGTTACTATCGTCATCTTCAAAATCAGATGGATCTAGTTGGACTTTACTAGCTTCGAATCTCTCTTGGGTAGCGAACTTAATTCCAAGGAATGCATCCACCTTAACACCTTCACTACTTGTTACAGTTTTCCCAATATATGTAGCATTAATATCGGGTACATACACGGATGGAGCAATGACAGTGGAAACGGCGGCGGTAGTGTTTGTTGCTGTTGCATTTTCTTCTACTTGTAGTCCACGTTTATACGACTCACCGACAATATTACCCGCGGCTTCATGGGCAGTCATCTTCGTCTTCTGATACGAACCATCGTTACGGACGACATGACGGCCTACTACATCGACCCCGTTGACACATCCGCACTTGATCGCGATGGATGCTACAGAGAGGCTTAGAATGATTTTGATGTTCATCATCATACTAGTAATAATATATTGTGTTGCAAGGAGTTGTGTATTATGTTCTTTCACTTGTTATGCACAAAATAATGAATGACGTGAGAGAAAATTCTTTCCTATTTCGCGCTGCCAGAATTGGTAGTGTGATTTCGCACTACCAGGGGCGTGTGTCCGCCGCATGCTTCATTGCGCTTCAATGGGCATAGGTGGGTTCCTAACTCGGTTCGCGAATTCAGTACCGGTTGGACTGAAAATGATAAAATCCGTCTTTCAATAAATACTACCACCACCACCATCAATGCATGATAAGGGGTAAAAGAAGAAGATTCAACTTGCAAGAACTTATTATTACGTTCAGATTTATTGAACATCAACAGCAATACGGTAGTGTATGTGTCAGAGGTGTTTTTTGTTGCTTGCATCCTCAAAAAAAAAGTACGCGCGCGGCTACTTTTTTAGGGGGGAAAACTAGTCTTCAAATTGCGACTCCCCTTTTGGTTTTTAAAATTGAGTCGAGTCATTCGGATTCTTCGGGTTCGATCTTCATTATTTAATTCCATCCATTCTTGCTTCAGTTATTTATTTTTACAATACACAGTAAGTTGAAAGTTAGGACCTATGTGATCGCAATATATTTATATCGTTTATTAATTTTTATGTGAAGTTGTGTCATTTGTAACGTTAACGTTACTGTAATGCATCGTGTACAAACCATTAGGAGGTGTGTATAATAATATGTTAATAAGATCCTACTAAAGCAACGGATTGACAACAGAGTGGATCCACCCAAACGAAGATGAAGATGAAGATGATGATGATGCTACGATTACGATCACGATCACGACCACCACAATTATCTTCTGCTGCTGCTGCTGCTGCTGCTGCTACTATAATTAATCTATCGGTATTATTGATATTATTATTGACGATAATTCTACCATACTCTATTATTGTCGTAGTAAATGCTGATCCTGAAGCTGAACAAGATTCAGTGATGACACATATTATAATGGCGGCTGACGACGAAAAAGATGAATCATTAGCATGGAAAATAAGCAGTAGTAGTAGTAGTAGTAGTTCATCATCACGATTCAAAGATATCAATAGAATAATGAGTAGTAGTAGTAATGATAATAACAATGATAATGTAAATAACAATTCTACTGAGAAATGCATTCGATCATGCGACGGTCTATATTCTAATTGTGTCATCGAAGACAAAGACAACAACAAAAACGCTATTAACAACAATGCACAACAAACAGAAGTTCGATTTTTATTTGCAGGACAAAGTAATATGGTTGGTTACGCTAACCAATCGAAAGGTACTATGTTTAATGAAATTATTCAATTAATTAATGAAAAACGATTTGATATTGAAAACGACGGATCAAGAAATTTGAAGAAGAAAAAGAAAAAGAAGAAAAAGAAAAAGAAAAAGAAGAAACTTATAAAGGAATTGAAAAAAATAATACAACAAGGACGATCTGCAACAAAAGAATCTGCAAAATATTCAGCTGAATTAATGTATGAATTAGCAGGAAATATTAGAAATGAATCCGTATTATACAATGAAACAATTATGGTTCCAAATCCGAATGTTTCTTGTTCTTTAACTAGGCCCGATTCTATGAATGTATTAGATTGTGAACGAGCAGTGACACCTACATCCTGTGGTTCTGCGAATACACAATATGGTCCAGAATTAATGTTCTCACATGTCTTTCCAAAACTGATTGTGAATAATACTCACTATCATAATAAACGTATTGGTATCACAAAAGTTGCTGTGAGTGGGACAGTCATTAAACAATGGTTAGGAAAAGGAACTGATAGTGATTATGGTCAATCATTATATGATGCTATTGATGCTGGGAAAGGTACAATTGAAGCATTTGTTTGGTTTCAAGGTACATCTGACCACACTAAGTCTACTACAAAATCACAATATTTAAAGCGATTGAAAAAACTAGTGAATGGTATTCAGAAGAAAATTTATAATACATACAAAGAATATAATAACGATAGTAACAACAATTCAAGTAAAAACAAATTCAAGTCCAAGAAAGATATTCCCGTGGTTATTGTTGAGCTTGGTCCATTCATTGGATATGGTATGGCAAAAGAAAATCCACCTGGTCCTATCATTAAGGCACAAAGAAAATTTGTATTACAGTAAGTAGTAGAACGATTCGTTTCATTCAACTTATATTTTTTATTTTGTTTCCTTCAGATTTCCATAATATACGAATGTGTGGTATAAGAAATAGATATTTCTAATTTATTCATCGTTTTTATGTCCTTTACTTTTAATTCTTTCAATTTCTTTCTACAATGGCTTTTTTTTTCCTTTTCATGTCGACCACAATGGATGGAAATAGACATCCAAATACGATCCTTGTTAATACAGGATCGAATGAAGATCCTAAGGAAAGACTATCAAAATTCTATCATTTCGATGCTCCTTCGCAACTAACTATTGGTCATAGAATTGCGGTGGTAAGAAAACATTTATGTTTCGTCGTCGTCGATGTTGTGCTGTTGTCGGCGTATTTTTGTTTGTTTGCTTGTTAATGGTTTATGACACAATGCTGTCAGTTTTTCTTCAACAAAAGAGGAACTTAATTACTTTTCACTAACAAGGTCTCATTCTCTTTTCGTACCCCCTTCATTTATTTTGTAAAGGCACTTTCTACTCTAGTAAATTCAACCGATAGGTACCAATCAACAGAATCTCCAACCCAGATGCCTAGTATCAAACCAAGCTCAAGTTTGAATCCAAGTACAGTACCGTCTTCTGCTCTTAGCTATGTCCCGAGCCATGGTCCGAGTTCCCTTCCAAGTCTTTCACCAAGTGATGCTCCTAGTTCCCTTCCAAGTCTTTCACCGAGTGCCGTACCTACTGCTGTCCCAAGTTCCACCCTAGTCTTGCACCAAGTGGTGTTCCTAGCTTCACCCCTAGTGTTCATCCAAGTTCCATCCCCAGTTTCATCCCTAGTTCCAACCCTAGTTTGGCACCGAGTTCGCTGCCCAGTAGTCTACCCAGCTTAAGCAATGCACCCACCACAAGTGCTGCACCTAGTTCTGTACCCACGGCTACTGCAGAACCAAGCGATAGCCTTGCACCCAGTTCCGTTCCAAGTCTTTTACCAAGTGCTGCTCCTAGTTCTATTCCTAGTCTTGATCCGAGCAGAGCTCCAAGCTTTGTCCCGAGTTCGAAGCCAAGTTCAGTGCCTAGTGCTGTACCAAGTTCATTGCCAAGTCTCTTGCCGAGTATGGTACCAAGTTATGTCCAAGTTTTCAACCTAGTGCATTGCCTAGTACTGTACCAAGTCCATTGCCAAGTCTTTTGCCACCAACTCCACTGCCTACTTCTGTACCCACCTTTGACTGTTCAGATGATCTTGACTTTAAATTTAAAGGCGATTCGTCAAAAACATGTGACTTATACGTTGCTTTAAAACCTGTCAAGAGATGTAAAAAGAAACAACCTAAATCTGGTGGAAAGAGAGTTAGCAACTTTTGTCCTGCAACATGCAATAGACAATGTAGAGAAAGTACTCACCCGAGCCATGATCCGAGTAGTGCACCGAGTACAAATCCAAGCGCTGTTCCTAGTATTGCCCCTAGTGTGGCTCCTAGTGCATATCCTAGCGCAGCACCAAGTGTTAAGGCAAGTGCTACTCCCAGCTCTATACCTAGTCATGATCCAAGCTATACACCAAGTGGGTTGCCCAGTTTGGTACCTACATCTAATCCAAGTGTTGTTCCTAGCACTACTCCTAGCATTGTACCAAGTTTATCGCCGAGTAGCAATCCAAGTACTGTCCCAAGTTTGGATCCAAGTTCATTACCTAGTGCTGTACCTAGTGCTAGTCCAAGTTCCAGTCCAAGCCAGAAGCCTAGTTTTTCACCAAGCGAAGTACCTAGTTCTGCTCCTAGTGCTGATCCGAGTAGCAATCCAAGTACTGTTCCAAGTTTAGAACCAAGTTTGGAACCAAGTTCATTACCTAGTGCTGCACCTAGTGGTGGT
The DNA here is from genome assembly GCA_900095095.1 of Fragilariopsis cylindrus CCMP1102. Classification (NCBI taxonomy): domain Eukaryota; phylum Bacillariophyta; class Bacillariophyceae; order Bacillariales; family Bacillariaceae; genus Fragilariopsis; species Fragilariopsis cylindrus. The sequence goes on from FMBT01000620.1 coordinate 19,981, forward strand.
CCAAGTTCGAGTCCAAGCCAGAAGCCTAGTCTTTTACCAAGTGATGTACCTAGTTCTGCTCCTTGTGTTGATCCCAGTCCACTGCCTAGTCCTGCACCCACCTTTGACTGTTCAGATGATCTTAACTTTAGCTACGAAGGCGATTCGTCAAGAACATGTGATTCATACATTGCTCTCAAACCCGGGAAGAGATGTAATAAGGATGTCGAAGGTACAGAGGATAAAGTCACTGGTACATTAAAGAAAGTAAAATTCTTTTGTCCTGCTACATGCAAAAAGAAATGCAAGACTTTGTAAGATCTATGACATCAAAATCAGCACACACACAAACACACAATAAGAACATACATACATTATTACTTGCATCCACATTCAATCCGTTTAATAAACAGAGACAATATCACTCCTCAATTTTAATTATTTATTAAAATACAGTAAAGACACACAAACACAAATGGGACCAGAAAGAAGATACATTATTGGCTGTGTCGCTTAATCCCATCCTAATGTTAAAAAAAAACCATGAGGTGTGTTGACGACCAGCAATTTCTCGACAGAAAAAGATCGTAAACGTAAAAGAGATATTGATTAAATAACGAAACGGAAAACTCAAAGTACTGTTACTGTACCGTATATTTGTAAAGATGCATTTGACGAATGCAGAGTTGAACTACGAGGACTAACTACTATAGCAAGAAGAGAAATTGGATATTATACATCAATATTATAATATGTGATATAGTAGTCTAATCTGTTATTATTATCATTATTATTGTTATTACTGTGTAATGTGTGTAGAATAGTAATGACTGACTGACGGACTGACTGGCATGACTACATATCAAATGTTGTGTAATGATTGGAATGTCTTTATTACCTTTCTAAATCCAATAATTACTAATGCATATACACCAATAGTACATACCCAATATAATGTACGAATATTAAATATAGTACTCCTATTACTCATACTCATATTACTCTTCTTTTTATTGCTTTTATTTTTATCACGGATACGAAATATTAATGTAAAACTAAATGCAATTATATGTGCAATTAATTGTAAAAATAATAAATGAGAGATTGATAACCAATATTTTGTATGATAGTCATATAATGATAATGAAGAAGAAGAAGATGGTGTTTGATTATTCTCATCGTGGAAATAGTGATAATGATAATGATATTCACAATAAATTGTCATAATAAAATCACCAATAAGACTGATCATCATTGGTAATACAAAACAATAGGTATTACCATTATACCAAAAAGTTGGCATATTTGTTTTCTTTTTCTTTTTTAGTCTGTTTTTTGATAATAACTCATCATCTGTATCTGGGTTCGTATCATCATTAGCTACAGCAGCTACAGAAGTAGACAATGATGATGATGAAAAAATATCAGGAATTTTCACGGGTAACATTCGTATACAACCAAATAGAACAAATATCCATACAATTATTCCACTCAATATTGAGAATGAAGAAGAATCTTGTTCTTGACTATTATTTTGTTCTTGATTGTTATAATAATACTGACGTTGCAACAACAGTACTATTCTTGAATTCGCATATTGCATAATAATACTGGTTCTATTAAATGCATCACGATGGGGTGGTACAACTTTGATATTAACTATTCTATTTCTTTTGATGAGTCCAAACAATATACTAAATATACTACTCACGTTACTTGGTAGTATCAAATCATAATCTAATACTGTACTTGAATAGGGGGATTGATTTAACATATAATAACTAGAATGGATTGATAATATTGTGGTGGTTATAATTGATACTATAATAAATGAAAGACCAAGACCGACGACGAAAAATAACGACGATGACGATGTACACCAATAAGTAGTAATAAATGCAAGGAATGTAATAAAAAATGAGATCATACCTAAATTACCATGAAATGATGCTGTTATAAAATGATATAACCATATCCATGATGATGATTGCTTATTAGACGACGTAGATCTTATTTTCACAGCAGTTACAGCATCAGCAGCAGTAACAGACGCTGTCTTATCTTTGTTAGTAGGGTTTAAACGACACATCCTATGTGTTATTGTTGCTAAGCTTAGCTTAGTCTATTTTTTTGTTTTTGTTTTGTTAAAACAGTTGTATCAACTTCACGTACAGGACAGTAGCGTCGACTAACTTGACTTGACTTGACTTGGCTTCACTTAGAGTTGAATACTGTAAGTTAAGCAAGAATGCGAGACGAGGCGAAGCGAAGAAAGGCTTTTTTTTTGTTTTCGATACTGGTTGTTTCGAGATTACTGTAGGTAACTCTAGTGAGGTGTATTTATTGCAAGTGCAGTACAGTAGACGAAGAATAGCTTATTATATATGACACTAGTACACAATAAATGGTTGTTGTTGTCGTTGTTGTCGTTGTTGTCGTTGTTGTCGTTGTTGTCGTTGTTGTTGTTGTTGTTGTTGAGGGAGACGCGGAAACAAATAAATCAAAAGAGCATAAGAAGAAAAAGTGAGATGACAGATGATGACGCATGAATGATTGATGAGGCTGGTGGTAGCAGTCTGTTCCGATAAGATTTGTGTTTTTTGAGGGGAGGGTGGGGGGAGGCGGGGGGGAGCATCAATCATTTTATCAATTACTTACACTGACAGACTATTCGACTATGATCGACCCCCAAATAAAACATGAAGAAAAAAAAAAGATACGAAACCTTGGGCCTAACAATAAAATATATTCGATTTACCGGTACGCACAAATACGTTTTAGTACGCACCAAATTGTGTCATCAATCAAAAATCAAATCAAAACTAACTCTTACAATGCAGCGCAGCGTCTAACATTGTATTGCCACAGTCACACACACACACACACACACACACACACACACACACTACCGAGTATATGACGAGAATAATAAACTCTGATATTAATGATGATAAACGACGACGCCAACGAGGACGAGGCGTTGTTTCGTCAACATCATCATCCTCCTCCACTACTACCTCCTCTACCTTAGTAGCTGCGTCGTCGTCATTATTGAGCTTGTCAACGTCACCGTTATCGTCATTATCATCGTCAGTATCGTCGACCACCATTTCCTTGTCTTCATCTTCCGTCATATCGCTTACTTCTAATAGAACTGGAATAACTGGTAGTACCAATAATAGTAGAAGACGACGATCATCATGGCTTAGTAGTAGTAGTGTACAAAGTATTATGATTATCGCAGTTACGATTTATATGGTAGTATCATTACTAACTTTACATCCTAGTAAAAATTATCCTCCGAAAAAAGAAATAAGAGAAGGAGTTACTGCGACGACTGCGACTACTACTGGCATCAACAACAACAACATCAAAAATGAGTCAGGAAAAGAAATAATAATAAATGAAAAGCATGATGAATACCTTCCGAAACAAAATGGGAAAAGTAGAAGAGAAAAAATGCGACAACCGATAACAAAACAACCACCAGAGGAAAGTAATTGGCTTATCAATGACAATGACAATGGCAATGGCAATGGCAATAGCAACCATTATAACAAAAATAATGTTACGCGTATTAGTGGTAGTCCTACTATTACTATTAGGAATTCAACTTTAATTACAAATACAAAAACAAATACAATAGCAGGCTCGTCGTCATCGTCATCGTCGTCGCCACAATCATTAATAAATGCAATACCCAAGAAATTATTTAAAATATTACTTCGTGATACAGGTGATTTACCATTGTCATTTGTAGAAGATATACAACAAATTAAAACGTCAACATCATCAACAAAGGGAAATGACACTGTTGACAATAATAACAATATATATGATAATCTTATTATAAAAGCCCATCAATCATGGTCTGCACATAATCCTGACTATACAATATATTATTATGATTTAGTTAGGTCACGACATTATTTACAAACACATTTTCATCCTGTTTTTCTCCGGACATTTGATTGTATTATACCATTTGCTATTAAAGTTGACTTTCTGCGGATGTGTTTTTTATATAAAGAAGGTGGTTATTATAGTGATTGGAAAGAAGTTTGTTATACACAAAATTTATTAACTATATTATCTACATATAATTCTGCACAAACACTAACAACAACAACGTCAACATCCACATCTCCAACAACATCGTCGTCGCATATTACACATTATCATTCAATTGTATTATTTGAAGATCGTTGGGTACCATCTATATTTAAAATACAAAATTCATTTTTAGGTTCCAGTCCACGTCATCCTGTAATTGCGGCACAAATCAGATTAATTATCTCTAATGTGCAATCCAGTTATTATGGAAACCATCCACATGATGCAACCGGTCCATCGGCATTTACAAAAGCATATAAAAATGTTTATCAAATTGCATCAGACGAAAGACCTATATCATCATCACGTTATTTTGCAGGATATTACAATGAATCAAAAATGTATTATAGATACAGAACTGCTACTATTGCTAATAATGTTGATAATAATATAAGTGGAAAGAGGAAAGAGGGTGACAATAAAAATGACAGAGATAGTAGTGATATTGTCAGTGATAGTGAAGATATCATCATCACTACTTCGATGTTAGTAAAGGAAACAGCAGAGAAACATGAACGACAACAACAACAGCATGAGTTGCAACTTCAATTAGATAAGAAACGTCGAACTACCATAAATGAACGAAATAAATTACATGTGGATGATATTGATCAATATTACAATGTCACTGAAATTGTATTACATAAATGTCATGGTTGTGGTGAAGCAAGAGATTCCATACCAGGAGGGAATGATTATATCAAATTATTCAAACGTCGACAATATTATTGTCAGGATCATCCTACATTATTCAATAACCAATTTCAGCAATTCCAATTCGACAATACGTAACAACGACTAACTAATTAACTAGCTAATTACGTTTGGCCTAATACCACTATGACTTCTTCTATGAATACTAATAATTTATTTAGTGTTTTGTTTACAATTGTCTCACCTCTCCCCTTTGTTTTCCATTTTTGAATTCTTCTTTTTGACTCTGGTATTCCTTTTCTTTTGAGATCTCTTTCTTCCCTTCTGTACTGAATTGGCGTTGTGTTGTGTTCATTCTATTGCGGTTGTGCTGTCATTGATTGGTGGTCGGTCCGTATTCATTCTCTTGGTCTCCCTAGGCACTTAAGCTGGTCTGTCGGATTTGTCTATCTGCCGTTGATTCTGAATTGACGAGCAACGTCTTTTGGATTGCTATCCAAGCATGCCCCATATTCTATCAAGAACTGTAATGCGAGCGGTATATATTCACCGCAAGCTTTGAACACTAGAAAAAAAGATACGAAACCTTTATTTGGGCCTACTGTAACAATAATATATTCGAATAGCTACTGTACGGTCTGTGCTGCGGGGTCGTATTTTCCCCCTTTTGTAGTTTGGGGGGACGGTAAGAAGAGCATTCCTTATTACAGTATATACAAACGACCCCCAAAACATTGTAAGATCGCGAAACGTTGGGCCTAATAATAATATGAATATCCGAATACGCACAAACAATTTATAAGACAAATAATTACAAATTGTAGTTACCGGAGGAGTCTGAGAAGAGCAAACAACCAATCGCTCAGCCATCATCAGCGAAACACAACACATAACAGCCGCCATCGATTCGATTCGATTCGATTCGATTCAAAAACACAACAAGGTACATCAAGGTGACAGGAGAGAGACGAGCGAAGAAGAGAAAGAAAACTCTTACGTCTTTTTTGCTTAAATTTTAGGCTTGCTTCTACTGTATACACGATGATGACGATAATGATAACGTCTGTTATTGGACGACGTCCACCACGGCTTGGTATTGAACGTATTATGATTATTGCAGTTACATTTATGGTGGTATCATTAATAACGTTACATCCTAGCGGTAATGAACAACACGAAAAACATTTATTACTAATCATTCCCGATTACGAACAACATCAAAAACAACAACAACACCAACAACAGCAGCAACGCGTGCTTATTGTATCCAGTAAAAACGTTACAAATAGTAGTATTAGTAGTAATGCGATGTCAATGCCATCACCATCTACTACAACCAAAATTGAGGACCCGACGAATGAAAGTGAAAGTGAAATAAGTAAAAGAACATTTTTATTTGTACATGTGGTAAAGCAGGTGGATCAACAATTGCTAATAATATAAGACCATTATGTCAAAGAAAACAAAATCGTGAAAGTATATTACAGGAAAAACAATTTGATAAGAAACGACAACAAAAAGAAAAAGAAGAAAGAGAAAAGAAAGGAGGCAATGGACGACAACAAAAACAAAATCCATTCCAGTTACAAATGCATAATCAATTTAAATCTATAAATATACCATGTTTAAATAATTTGAATAAACAACAATCAAGTAATAATGAAATGATTCTATCATCCAGTAGTAATTCTGTTATTGGTTATATGCATATGAACAAAAAAGAATATTGGTGGAATGCAAATGATTTGAATGATGAAGATAATGAAAATGATAATGATAGAGATAATGATGAAGATAATGATGATGATGAAACTAGTATCAGACGTAGAAGTAGCAGTAGTATAAAAAGAATTACACTGAACAATAGTAGAAATAGTGATCGTAATTCGGATTATGGTATAAAAGAATCCAATACATTTTTATACCAATACGTGATCCAATATCAAGATTAATATCAGCCTATAATTATCATCATCCTGATAATCATCATAGTAGAATAACATGTGAACAAATACAAGACCGTAAAACAAAAATTTTGGAATTGAATTCAAATAATCCAAATAATTCTATCTCAAATTCTAATTCTAATTCTAATTCTAATAATAAGTATACATATAAAATGCAAATATCAATGGTACGTTTAGATTTATTTTATTGTCAATGTTTTCCAACAATATATGATTTAATAAATATATTTAACACGAAGAATTATAATTCTGGCAACAACCATTATAATTCAACCAACAGCAGGAACAATTCCACAACAAGTGATAGTAGCTATGACAACAATGATTCTACAATATCATGTAAAGAAATGGCTGAATTAGTTATTCGTGGACGATCAAGTGTTATCATAGATGATGCCTTGAATGACAACGACAATAATAACGAAACTACTGCACTTCTTCTAAAAGCAGATAATCAATATGATATTGATTTAATTAATGATAAAAAACAATCAGTAATGTATTATATTGGTCATATCACCCTAAATTATGGTTATTATTATAGAAGAACGATACAAAAATATCCGACAAAGGATATAGTTGTTATACGATGTGAAGATATCTGGAATGATTTACAAAATATTGAATATAATCTAATGAATGGCAATACAACTATAAATGGTATTGATACTGGCCATATATCGCAAATACATGGTAGTAATAATTATAAAAGAAATGATACAACATTATCATTAGATGAAATACAGACATTATGTTGTGCTATACCAACAGAAATTAAAATCTATAAAGAAGTGATACAGAAATCAATTAATTTATCAAATGATGAAAAACAAAAATCAATTCAAGTAATTAATGATAAATGTGGTAATCTTATTGATTTATGTTGAATTTAAATTGAATGAACACAATGGTATGCCATGCAATGCAATGAATTTGAAGCAGAGCTTATTGAGAATGAGAATATTGAGAATGAGAATGAGATTGAGGACCTAATTCCGTCGAGGATTTTTTCCCCTACTCTTCGAGCTTTGAGGACGTAGAATAAGAACGAGGTGAGGCAATGATGGGGGTATTATAACCGCTCTACACGTTATACGTTTCACGTACGATTTGTAAAGATTAATAAGAAAAGAATTTTGCGGAAACAGGAATTGTAGTCATGTTTGAAGCCACCACCAGCATTATTTTCACCATCGAGGTTGACAAGACCATGTACTGCACACATTAAGAGAGTTAAACGGAACGTATAATCTCTCTTTTCTACAAGTAGTTTCCTTTCTTCTGTTCCGGTTTTTGTCGACGAAGTGATATGATCTTCTAATAGTTTAGTAACAGGGTGGTAAGCATAATATCCAGGTCTTGAAAGATACGGCATATAATGATAATAATTACCCTCAACTCTTCTCAGTTCCTCTACACTCATATAACTATTACGACATATGTTCCTATAAGCTGACGCAATAATCATCGGGACATACCTTTTCTCTGCCTCCATGGTACAAAAATGTTGAAATTCGCAAACCTAACATACAATTCATCAATTTCGTCAACAGCTCTTTGAGTATTCATGGCGCTCCTTCACACTCAATTCTTGACTGATCACCTTCCGTATGATCATCGTAAGATTTCCAATCGATTCCAATACTGTCGTGAACATTGTTCGAATTAGTTTTTGATTTTCTTCTAATGAATTTGAATTGATTGAAATTCAATCAATCAATTTTTGATTTTCGGTTGAGGTTTCTATACGTTTCTTTCTTCAGTTATCGGTTTTCTTCGTCCCTCATGCGTTGTCCGTATTCCCCTCTCATCATTGCTTCTCCACGAGTTTTTTACAGCAGTGGTTGCTGCTTGGATTTCTTGATGCAGGCAGCCATTCCTCTACACGGAGTTCGATTGTTACGGTGACTATTTATTCTCACCCATCGTTTAATACGAGTTCGATTGATACTATCACAGTATTTTCTCAACTGTCGCTCGCTTTCTCTCTCTCGGTCGCTCTCTCTGTTTAATGAGACAAATTGGTAACAGAAAAAAAAAAAAAAAAACTAAACTGCTTAATGTTTTCAAATTATTATTTTTTTAAAAATACCGTTGTCTATAATTTTCTACACATGTATGTACTCGATAATATTGTCTTTACTTGTTTCCTTTCTTTGCCCGGCTCCGTGTTTGTCTTAGATTTTCATCACCTTCCCGTTTCCCGCCTCTGAGCTTTTTTTTGATGCACCCTTCTTTCATTATTGGCGGCGTATCCAATTTATTGTTTTGGTGGTGCTCCTGTCCCATGCTTTCTGTCAGTTCGTTGTTGATCTGGTTGTGTTGCGTACAGATATCTAGTAATTCATTTCTACCCTCGGTCGTGTTGGTTGTTGCCATCAGAACGATGCCTGCTGTTCCATTACTTTTTGGTGCTGTTTTCAAGGATCCCACCATCATCTTTTCGTTGGGGTGGATTCCCAGACATTTTTTGCTATGTTTATTATACACCCCACTATAGGAAGCACAAGTTTTCCCACAACAAGCACAGGTCATGGTTAAATTCGAAATCGAGACGTGGATTAGAAAGTATTGTACTTCTAACACTCCCAATCGTGCACCTGCCTCTATTTGTATACCTGATGTGCATGCATATCCCTGTCTCAATTTTTCACGTTCCTACTCGGACCCATATTCCAATGGGCATCCCATAATTTCATTATTATAAGTGAGTTCTTGGTATTTTGGCATGTTGTATTGTATTTGTTACACGGTATCTCGTATACTGCAGCGTCCTCTCGTCTCTCTCTCTCACACTCTCTCTTAAATATATTTAATGCTATAGTATGATGTACGATGTGATGAATGCGAATGCAAATAATGCAAATGCCAAAAAAAAAGTTGACCCCAATTTGTGTACAAGGATTACGTGTTGGTACTTTATGTCCTTCGTTCTATTCAGATAAATACGGTTACACGTATTTGGAATCAAGTAGTGATATGATATGAGTTGGACCCCCTAGCAGGTTGGATCCGATGGGATCCGATGGGAATCGATGGGAACTCATTGGGATAAAATGATACACCGACGACTACCTTTGAATAAGAACTAATCATCATTATTCAATCTCATCATTACCATGAGTGTTTACCTACTAGTCTATCAATTTATAAGAGTTTTTTGATACTGATAGCACTAAACCTAAAGCTACGATTGTCTTATCGATGTAGTAGTGTTGTGTTATTCATTATATTCAGGCTCGATTTCAAAAATCAAAAATTCATATCGCTCGACGTTTTATTGCGTGGTTGTTTTTACGCTATATTTTTGTCATAAAAATCAGACTAGTAGAAAGGTTTTTCAGTCCCGGATAGGATTTTTTTGTCGTTTCTTCGACCACCTGCATGCAGTAGTAGTCCTAGCTTTGAAGAGTACACGCTGCCAAGAAAATATTGTGCGCAGTTATTATTACTGGAAACTCGCAATCACAACAACAACAACAACAAGCATACACACTCACAACAACACACACACCAACACTCACAACAACACTCACAACAACAACAAAACAACAACAACAAGCCTACACAGCCACAACAACACTCACAACAACAACAATAAGCATACAACCCCGCCACAAACTAAGCAACGTCGAAGATCGGAGTATAATGGACGCCAATAGTATTGCTGCTGCTGCACGGGAGCTAGCTGAACAAGAACGAATTGCTACTGCGACAGCTACTGTTGCACTGATTACTATGATCCTTAAAGTATGTGACAAATTTCCTTTTCGAACCAGGAATAAAACTAATCAATTAGTAGAAAATGTTTTTGAAGATGTCCTTGCAAATCCAGAAGATGCTCACCATCCGCAGCACGGAGAACAGCAAGCCGATGACGATGATGATGATGTCATTGATCAACGGAATAAGAGAAGACGTCTAAAATTAATCAATACCCTTACTGAACGAGAGAGAGAACGTTCTTTTCGTACAAGTTATTCATTGATTGATCATCAATTTTGGATATTAGTTGATACTTTCCTTCGAAAACTTAAGGATGATGTTCATGATATGCTTTGTGAAAATAATACAGATAATCCTGATTCTGATAATAATTACTACTGTGGTTTGGATAGTAGACGGGATACAGAGGAGGAAGTGGCAGCAATTGTGCTATTATTTCCTGGCGTTTTGACGAGAAGACAGCAATTGGGGAACTACCGCGATGGGTACGCACACGTACGCTACTACTGCCCAATTCAATTTCTTGCATTTAATGTGAAGGCTGTATCGTTCTTGCCACTCGTAGCAAGACTATCAATAGAGCTCGATTTGTTTGAGGAACAATACCGTGGAGGATTGTTACTTAGTACAGACGCTAATGGTGATTGGGGCCCATATAATCCTTTGCAAACTCTGATGAATAGTGAAGATTACCATTTTAGTAATGGTGACAATTATAATCAGGAACATCATGAAGATCAATATCTACAAGTTTTGATAGAATTGAGAAGAATGGATCTTCTGAAAAAAGAAGACATTCAAAATTATGGCTTATTAAACAATCTATGCCGTCGTCCTTATCTTTCAAAGACAACACACCGTTTCTTGATTGAATGGGATCTGAATGCAGTATTACACACTGATCGATATGGTGATTTACCACTCCATGACGCCGCCAACAAATCTCCTTCCTTTCAAGTATTCCAGTTCGTATTCGAAGCTGGAATTAAATACTTTCCGAAAAAGAAAGGAATTAATCTCCTTTTCCGTAAGAATAGTTCGAATTTAACACCATTCCAATGTACTTATCATTCATATGGAAAGGAACAAGTGATGAAGGTCGTAGATGATACTCTGGGATTTTATTCAGGTGATACACCAATTAATACAACAGAGGCTTTGGTAATGGCAGTTATTGATGAAAATATTCATTTGGATTGTGTATACTTTCTATTACGTCGAGAACCAGATGTATTACAGAAACTACTACTATCATCATCAACGGCGATGGCAACGGTGGTGGATAAGAACAACAACAGCATCGTTGATGAAATTAATGACAACGATTCCGGGAATAATGACAATTTGGGTGGTCAAACAAAAACTAGCACCAAAAAGAAGCGAAAGCGAATACTTTATGAGTAAGAGACGAAAGTAGATGACGGTAGTGGACGATGACAACAAAATCTATACAATACAATACAATGTAATGTTCTTGTTTACTTCCCCTCTCTCATCGAAAAAAGACTACAAATATTGCACACACTTTGTCTGAATAAAACAATGCATAATGATTAAAAAAAAATAGTAACACATAAGAATGAATCGAATCATAATTTATATTACATTACTTTATCTTATACTATTATATTATTATATAGTTATATTACTACAGAATGATTTAAAATCGTTTTCGTTTAGTGTGATCAAGTCATTGTTACCGCTACTACTCCAATTTTCGTTACTATTCTCACTATTTTTGTCATTGTCATTGTCGTTGTCATTACTCCTTTTAGTCATACCACAACGATTATATAGAAATTGATTGATGGATTGTTGTTTTTTCATGATAGTTTAAATTAATTGCTTTTCGTATTAATTTTATATATATTATGATATCTTCATATAATATATGACAACATATTATAGGCATATTCCTACGCATCCTCTCTACTATGTCACTATCACTAGCATCACTAGTTGTTGTTGTTGTTGTTGTTGTTGTTTACAGCAGCACGACTAGTACTACTAGTAGTGTTATAACTAATCTTATCATTCACTGTATAATTTTCACTACCATGTGTGATACTTTTTTGATTTGTTTTTATATAGTCAATTCTTTGTATTGCATCATTATAATATTTGTTAGTCGTTTTGATTTTTCTTTTTCTATTGATTCTGATGATTCTGATTCTGATTCTAATGATGATTTGATTTAATGATGATTCTAATCCAATTTCAAGACGTGTCATATCATACCATAAATATTCTTGTCGTATCACAATAATATCATACTCATTAATAACATTATAATTATTATAAATTTTCTTATTTTTTTCTGTACCTACTATTACTGTTAGTAGTAGGAACTGTTATACCAGCCAGTACATGTGGATTATTCGTAATCTCATTTTTATAATAGTTATAACCTTTATCAATATGTGAAAAATCATTATTATTATTCTGTGTTTTTCCACCAGTAGTTCCACCAGGTCCTAACATTAGATTATTTGCTATATCATAACATGATATAGTTTATTTGTGATTGGATTTTGATTATCATTCTTTCATCAGTTGTTGTATCTTCATGTTGATTATTATTTTGAATAAATATATTCAAAAAATCATAGATTGAATTTGGGAAAACATAAACAATAAAATTCATAGGCATTATTATCTGACATTTGTGATACTAGTTTTGTACTGCTTGCGTCACTATATTTCTTTATTACATCCTCCTTCTTTTCATTACATGTTTTTGTATTACCAATTATATGGATGATGATGATTATAGGCTGATACTAATCTTGATATGGGATCACGTATTGTCCATACAAATGTTATTGGTTGTTCCAGTGATTGACGTCGCATATTTGCATTTGCATTTGCATCTGCATTATTTGTATTATAACTATTCCATAATGTACCTCTGGAATGTAAATAACCAATAGTCACATTTGATATATTTATTTTACCTTTGATCACTTTACATGGATCACGTACTCTTATTCTGTTGATTTCTTTTTATAGTTACGGTCATGTCGCATATGACATAAACCATGTAAATTATTACTATTGTTGTTCCACCAGTCTTCATATTATGAGTTAAGATTGAGATTTAGATAGGATTAAAGTTGAAATTTAGTGAGATTGGGGTATGAGATTGAGATGAGATTGAGATTGAGTCGAGATTGAGTCGAGATTGACATTGACATTGAGTTGAGATTTAGATGAGATTTAGATGAATTGAAGTTTGAGATTGAGATTAGCATTGACATTGACATTGACGAGACGAGACGAAAGAAGACGGGAACGGGAACGGGACGGGACGAGACAAGACGAAAGGAGACGAAAGGAGACGAAAGATGAGAGGAATAGTGAGACGATGTGATACAAGACGAGCTATGGCGAGGTGAGACAAAACGACGATGATTTTCTAAACAATG
>FMBT01000215.1:0-18941 GCA_900095095.1 Fragilariopsis cylindrus CCMP1102
ACAGTCGACGCTGGCGTCCCTGGACCTACAACTAATATAGAATTTTGCAATCTCGTCGGATTCCATGCTCCCCGATACGAAAGATAGTTTAATGATTCGTCATGAAGGTGACGATTTCTATTTAAATTCGATACTGACTCATATCCTTGTCTTCGTCCACGTCTCTTGAACATTCCGAAAGTTTGTCGTAGCTGCAATAATTCAGGAAGAGTCGTTCTTCGACATTGTTGTGATTGTGATTTCGATTGTGATTGCCAACTTTTAACGACCGCATCGCTATAGCTTTCATGCATAATACTCATCTCCGGCATCATGGAGGGTTGAAGGAATCAAGTAAGAACAAAAGGAAGAAAAAAGAACGGAACTCCTTTATCTGTAGGCTATTATTCTATTCAATTTTTTCCCCGCTTGACTGCAACTGTACAATGTAGCTGATTAATTCCTGTTTGCGAAGTAATCATTCATATATTTGCTGATCACATAAAGATCTCAACCAAGCTAGTCATCAGTTCGTCCTATGTATCATAAGGAATATGGCCTGACTGATCAAAGTGAAGACTTTTTGTTCTTTATTGGAGTAATACAATCAATAAATAAAGAAGAACTGCACAACTAACTAACGCTACAAAAGTACTCCTTACACAACTTCACATCGAGATCTTCGTGTCAGCGTACATGCTTGAGAAAGCAATCATACATACCGTTTTTATGTTTGCTCCACGACTCGGATTTTGCCTGTCACGTTTGAACTAAGTTGCCCTATAGCTTTAAATTAATAAATTACTATGATATTATAATAGCTACCATATTATTTCCAGTGTCTATTTGCCTACAGCATATCTATTTCCATCCCAATTGATTGGTCCATCAATTTAAAGTTGTACATACATACATACATACAATACAGTACATGATGTGTAGGCTTTCCTCTGTGCTGTGTGAAGGAACATTTTATTATACTCAACCAAGCTACTTTTTGAAGTGATATATAGCAGCAGTCAATGTTTGTTTATTCCCAAAAGGCACACAGACACACAGAGACTCACACACACACACACACACACACACACACACACACACACACACACAATAAAAACCAGTTGTCTTCGATGTTGATTTTATACAGTATAAATCTTCTTCAGAGTTTTACCAGATATACCAATAGAACCTACCTGTGTGATGAAATCTTGATCAAATCCTTAAAGGAACTACGTACAATTCTGGCAACAGTTTCCGAGTATGCGGCGCACCACAACCACCAGGAGATATCGACAATAATAAAGTCGGAGTGTATGTCGTTGATTTTTGAGACATTACGTGTAATCAAGATGAAAAGAGAGTTCTATTTTCAAAGACAAAGTCTAGATTTGTTGACACAGTCATTACACGGATAGAGACGCAACGGTTGTCGGTGTTTAATGGCGGTAACAGCTGATTCTACAGTTGAGCATCAAATTTGATGGTGGTAGTGGTCGCAAAAGCAGAGGCAGAAACAGAAACCATCGTCACTGACAAATACTTGTTCCAGCATCCATTGATTGCGCAATGAGTAAGAAAATCACCATTGATGTAGTGCGTTTGTAACAACAATATCTCTCACAAGGCAGAGTGATTATGATTCAGGTGCAACAAGTTCTACAAAAGAAAGCAGATGATGGTGGATAGATAATAGCTTTCGCATCTTGGTGGATAGGATTGGCCATCGTTTTTGGTTTCACTTTTCCTTCCTAATAGACCTGCTAGCTTTTCTTTCACATACACATACACACATGAAATACAACACACGTAATCAGTATTATCTACGACGAGATTAAGAATATCTATCACTTAGCTAGCACTTAGCACTTTGTGCCTATTATAAATAATACTGTGACACTAAGGAGATTCATTGCAGATCATATAATCTAGGGGCAAGAAGAGAGCATACCTATTAGCCTTGTTCAATTCTGGCATATACCGTAGCAGGTAACTTCTTTTTGCATGAAGAAAGATCTGCAAAGGTTTGCTCAACGGGGATGCAAGCATTTTTGCCAATTTTTAGATCCTATCAAATTGTGTATATACAGGTATGTTCAATGTAGCATTGGACATACCACTGTTGAACTTGACAGATAAATCCATCTATCTATTTGTCAGCAATACAGCAGATATCTCATGTGCATTTTACATTCATTCACTGTAGTAATGTTGTTTATATTACATTACATGCTTTAGTCACCATCTTCGCTTTGTTAAAAAACAGAGGAGAATTAATTGTTGCTGTCGTTATCCCAGTTAAAATCCAACCAAACAGTTGTTAGGCAGAGAATAATTGAATGTGAGGAGTGGGTACTATACTGTATGTAAATTGTTAGAGAGAGGAGGAGGAATAAGAAGATGATGATGGACTATAATAAAGGGTTTTTCCAAAATAATAAAAAGTTATAAAAATAAAAATAAAGACAAAAAAGAGAACAACACCTGGGATTCCAACGTGGTCCCCCACCGTAGTACTAACCAGGCCCGAACATGCTTAACTTCGCTGAGCAGACGGGAAGCGGTGCTGTCATGTTGGTATGGTCGTTCTCTCTACTGCTTGCGAATTTTGGGATCATAAAATAGAATCAAGTATTTTATGCTGCAGTACTGTACATAGGTTTCTACGTAAAGACCACGCGGATTACCTGCCCTTATCGTCCTACGGAAGTCTACTTCGTCGAAGTAAAAAAATACATTTTATGCCGAAGTTTTAACTTCGCCATACATCAATTATTTATTTTGTTCTTTCGAACACAACAACTAATCTCGAAATCGATCATCAATTAACTGAGTCAATTGAGTAGATATCGTTTATCATACAATATAAATTGATAATGCGCTTTTACATCATATAACCATCATGACCACGACACTCGAATCGATTTCTGATGCCATCACTCGCAGAAAACCTCTCAGTCGTCGCAACAGCACCGTCAATGATGATGGTAACGAAAAGGATGACGACCAACATGGTTCGTTGAAACGGACACTCGGAGTTACGGACTTAATACTCTACGGAATTGGGTGTTCCGTGGGAGCTGGTATTTATTCATTGGTGGGTATTGGCGCAAGAACCGCTGGTCCGGCAATCTCGATGAGCTTCGCCGTTTGCGGGATCGCTTGCTGCTTTACGAGTTTAGCTTATGCAGAATTTGCAGCTAGAGTACCGATGGCTGGTTCTGCTTACACATTTACATATGTAAGCTTTGGAGAGCTAGCTGGATGGTTAGTCGGTTGGAATTTAACTCTGGGCTATGCCGTTTCTGCCGCAGCAGTTTCCCGATCATGGGCTGTCTACACATCGAATTTCTTTCACGGCTGGTTGCAACATCTTAATGGCAGTGACAGTGGCGGTAGTGAAGATTCTGCGACAACGAGGATAGCAACAACGACCGATAACATTCTTATATGGTCAGTAAATGCCAAACTCCCAACGATTTTCAATGGTCAACAACCATACGAATGTTGTCCCCTCGCGGCTGTTGTTATACTTCTGTGTACGTCTATTTTGGTTACAGGTGCAAAGGAATCCGCTCGGTTCAATACTGCTATGACCATACTGAATCTTGCAGTATTGGGCTTTGTAGTTGTCGCAGGATGGACAACCGGTAGCGTTCGACATGATAATTTGTTCATTCCTTCGTTTTTCCCCGAAGGACTCGACGGTGTTGCTCGTGCCGCTGGTCTAGTTTTCTTTTCGTATCTAGGCTTCGACATGGTCTCGTGTTTGTCGGAAGAAGTAATAGACCCCGAAAGGAATATGCCGATCGGTATCGTTGGTTCTCTCGTTGCGAGTACATTTGTGTATTTCATCGTGTCGTTGACGGTAAGATGTTCGTTTCAGTCCTTTTAATTTTTTTGTTCCACGAATATGAACTTTCTCTGATCTTTCTCTTCTGTTTGAAATATATAGGTCGTGGGGATGCTTCCAATTAAGCTTTTAGGCGACGACATACCTGTTGTCAATGCATTATTGGCCAACGCTTGTTGCACTTACGAAGAGCAACTCGAAGATATCGATAATTTCGATTCAGATCACCAATATCAGTGCTTATCGTACTCATCATGCGAACCACCGCTTGGTAACAATTCCTCTTTTACCTTCTCATTGTTGTTGGTTGGAAGTAGGGTAGTATCGATCGGAGCGATATTCGGTTTAACGACAGCAACATTCGCTTGTTTAATGGGTCAACCGAGAATATTCTTTTCGATGGCACAGGATGGATTGTTATTCAAGATATATGGTAGGATCAACCCCAAAACGGGCGTACCAACTGCGGGGACCGTTCTTACAGGAATTATGACAGCCTTCGTGGCATGCTTCATCAATTTAGAGTCATTAGCGAACACAATAAGTCTAGGCACTCTCCAGGTATTTTCGTTCGTCAATGCTGGAGTGATTGTCTTACGGATGACGCCACCATTAACATCGATTGCAACTGAGATGGAAGACAATGTTGACGGTGATAGGGGTGTCAATGAAAAATCCTACGAGGAAGTTAAGGCTGAACCCAATATCTTCGACGAACAGTCGGGGCTTTTGATATCATCTGGAAAGCGAAGATCCTCCAGATATAGCGCTACTGATGCTAAATCAACTCGAAGACATTCACACATGCTTCCCGACGACGGCGGATTTGTTTTGGTCGAAAGAGCATCTCGAGAATTCCGCAGTAGTTATTTGTCAACTGTTGTCAACAGTGATGGAAGCACAGCAAAATCGGGAAGTCACATACGGCTGTTAGAACAAAACGGAAATAAGCCGTATTGGCTTACGCTTGTGATAACCATATTAGCCGTGTTGTCCTCGATGGGCTTCTCTCGTAGGTGGCCTATTTGGATTTGGATTACAACTTTGGGCTTCTTGTTCGTGTCGATAATCGCGTTGTCGCGATTATCAAAAGGATCTCCTCCTGATACATTTAGCTGTCCGTGGGTACCAGCGGTCCCTTTACTGGGAATCCTATGTAACTCTTTTATGATGGGTTCTATGCCCTTATCAACTTGGTCTGCAATTTCTGCCTGGCTTTTAGTTGGGGTTTGCTTCTACTTTAGCTACGGAATACACAATTCAGCATTGCGAAAGACCACGATCATGTCTTGAGTAAAATCGATTCCTCATTATTTCTAGTTATTCAAAACTGAATTTTGTGCCTTTCTTTATTGACTCGCATCGCGTGGAGCGGAATGACTCGATAGTATAATAGATTGACCATATATAATATGTTTCCAGTCACACCTTCATAGTATGATCCGTGCAGGAATATCAAACAATAGTGCTAAAACATGTTGATGTGTAGAGCAGTATTTAAATACTACTCCTAATGAAGATATAACTAGAATCTATAGTATCTTTTCCCCATGTTGGTCATGGTTTAAGTTTATCTGGAATAAATCTCCCCCATGTATTAGTGTATTCTAGCTATTAAAAGTAAAAGTGGATGTGAAAAGTTTTTTCAAAAAATTCTTTCCTCCTTAGAAAAAAGTAGTGCATCTGCAATAAAATAGTACAGAAATGATGTGCATTGTGCTAGTGCTTATTATATGTAGACGTATAGACAAGAATGGGACTAAAGCTCTCACAAGCAAGAATAAAACACCATTAGTTCTGTATAGCATCTCTAATATACAACACTTCTTTCCTGCACCAGAAAAATAAAAATAAGAAGAACAACATTTCAGTCAGCCCTGCCTAACCTACTGTTCCTACGGAGACACTACTTTGCCTACAATGCTACTATCATAAAGCTGAATAAATGAAAAGCAAGGAATGTACTGTTTTGTACTAGTACTGATAAAGCTCAAAAATTCAAAGGTTAGAATATCTTCAAGGTAAAAAGCTACTGTACTTGTACTGTACAATTATATTGTGTAGTGTCTTACTACTACAAAATTAGTACTTACTTGTAGGCGGGTCGACTGTTGTCTTACTAGTCTTTCTAAGACGGTGAGGAGCAGCGCGGCAGCTTTTAAATAACAAGTTATATATATAATATATATATAACTTGTTACAAGTAAGTACTATATAATATTATATAGTACTTACGTGTACTGTACAATTATATAGCGAAATTTGCCTGTCTTTGAAACACGACTGGAAAAACTGTGCGTAACGGAAACAGCAAGACTAAAATAATCGTTTGAAAAAGTGGAAATCACGACGGCAGTTTTTTCTTCGATGCCTAGCTGTGTGCCTTCGAACTTCGACAACACAAGAATTCATAATTCATTCGAACATAGTAATAAAGTGACCCACAGCAACAATCAAACGAAAAACGCCAAGTCAACACACTGAGCATATAAATTATTTTTTTAATTGGGAAAGCAAAGCAAAGTGAGAGAGAGTGAAGTAACAACAATACTTAATCTATACTACAGTATACACATAAGTTCGTTTTTTTTAAGATGATGAATTTTTTTGGGAAAAAGAAAAAAGATGTTCCGAATACGACTGTTTCAGCGACATCGGCATCAAAACCATCAGACGCTCAAACGACGATCGTCAAACTTCGAGAATCGATTGCTAACCAAGACAAGAGGTCCGTTGTGATGTGATGCGTTGCGTTGCTTCATTTTATTTTCAGTAAAAATTGCATATTACGTCGTTACGTTATATATATAATATATTCAATTTACATATCTTAACAATCATTTGTCGATTTTCTTTCCTTTTATCTTTTGATATTTAATTTTCAAAATCATTTACTTCGGGGACTATACATTTCCTCCAAAACTCTCAATGCAATTCAATGCAATATAATGCGATTTACAGAGAAGAACACATCCAAAAGAAAATTGACGGTATGATCGTAGAGGCCAAGGGAAAAATGGCCAAGGGTGATAAAAAAGGTGTGTGTATAATGTGTGTGTGTAAATTCGGATGGTAATATAGAGATTGAGTGCATAGTGAAAATTGGTGTCATAATTAATCGGTGTGTGTGTGTGTGTGTGTGTCGTTTCTGATACAATTCTTTTTTCTTTAATACTTTTACTCATCCCATTTTCTCGTGATCTTTTCTTGAACCATATTCATACGTTAACGACCAAAAAAAAAAAAACCTTTTGTTCTATTATCTGGCAATTCATTACTTTCATCTCATTGTGTCTAAATTTATTTTACCAAAATCAAAATCGAAAAGGCGCATTGTACGCAATGAAACGAAAAAAACTATACGAACAGGAAGCGTCAAAAATCCAAAACGTACGCTTCACGCTAGAAACACAGGTCATTAATTTAGAATCAGCTCAACAAAACGCTCAAACATACTCGGCACTCAAACAAGGAAACACAGCAATGCAGGGTATTCGGAAACAAGTTGGAATCGAAGAAGTCGATGATGTGATGGACGAAATCAAAGAAGAAATGGAAATGGCACAAGAAATCAATGACGCGATCGCTCAACCTGTCGATCCACTGATGGCCGACGAAGATGAATTATTGGAAGAACTTAATATGCTGGAGACAATGGATTTGGAAGCTGAACTACTCAAACCTCCACCAGCGGCGGCCGTTTCTAACTTTTCGATGCCGTCTGCTCCCGATTCGAAACTACCAGCGTTGGCGAAAAAAGAAGAAGACGATCTCAGAGCATTGGAGGCAGAATTGGCAGGACTATAATAGAAATTCCAGTAAATTTTTCGCCCGTTCGTTCGTTCGTTCGTTCGTTCGTTCGTTCGTTCGTTCGTTCGTTCGTCCATCCATTATCGATGGAAATAATTCATTTCTACACGACGACAGGGAAAACTATGAAGCGAAACAATAATTATTTCTGTTGGTTTTGATTTGAATGGATCATAAAAAGATTTAGTTACATCACGGTTTAATCAAAGTATGTGGGTCATAGTAAATCTTAAATGAACGGCAACAGAAACAGAAACAACCTCGAAAATATAATTGTATATGATTAGAATAAAAAATAGTTTAAAACATTGTGAAACATTACTATTGAATAGTACTATTTTCTTCCATTGTATCCTAAATTGTTCCTTCCTTCCTCGAAAATTTCTGTAAAATCCATAGCCTAATTTATGACTTACTTTGGGTGTTATGAAATTTTGGAAGCAACACCATGATTCAACAATACTAATGAAATAGCCTAGTATTAGTCATTAAGTGTGTTATGCATTATATATGTGGCGTTATATTTGAATAGATATAATATTGCAGTCTAATCTAAATCTATTTTAAATCATCTATTAATTTGTTTCTTGACATGTTCATATTTTCTATTATCACTCGCCCTGTTTAAGTTCCATTTATTTTGTATGAAATATAGCATTTCATTTTCTTCGTATGTCTATCATATTTAGATAGTTCTATTCTCTATTCTATTCTAGTAATGTACATACATATTTATATGGTAGTATCCGACTTCTTCATTCTAAGCAATCGATGTCGTAGTAGTAGTGTCGTCTTCGTAGGAGATTCCGTTCGCTTTTAACAAATTCTTGAGTCGGATAATTTCTAGATCTTTTTCTCTTAAAAGTTTGTCTTTGGAATTTTCGTTTATTAATGATGATGACGATGATGATAATAATGATGTCGTCGACGGAATACGCACTGGTAATGATGTCGATGTTGACAAAAGATCTTCTAATTCTTCCAAGATTTCTATACACGACGGACGAATCTTTGAGTCAGATACGATCATCCGATATGCCAATTGAGAATGGAATGATAATATATTGGAAGCAGAGGAAAGAGTGGTGGTGCTACTCAAGGTAGATTTGTTCTTCAGTTCGGAGAGTACCATCGCTCGTTCCATTGCAGTGTCAAAATTGCCGAAAAGTTCCACCAATAAAATTCCTAACGAATATACGTCGCATTTTTCGCTATATATACCTGTGATTATTTCGGGAGCACGATATAGATACGTTCCTACCTCGGACGATTGTTTGTTGGTGCTAGCACTGATTTTCATTGTGTTGTGTTGTGATTCTTCATCATTGCTGTTGTCGTCATTATTGACACCAGTCATCGCTGTTTCATTGGTGATGGTGGTGGTGGAAATTGTCGTCGTCGTCGTCGTCGCCGTCGCATCAATCGTTGCTAATCCCAAATCGCCAATTTTAATGATCCCTTCGTTGGTAACAAACACGTTGTTGGGTTTGATATCACGATGAACAATCCCATTTGCGTGCAAATGTGCTACTCCTTGCAAGGTTTGTCGAAAGTACGACCAATATTGATTAATCACGTCGTCGTCGTTTTCGTTTTTGTTATTGATATTGTTATTGCTATTGTTATTGTTATTGTCGTCATCGTCACCACCTTCATCGCCGTCGTCGTCAATTCCTTGCCGTTGAGTAGAAGTGCCATCATGGAATACCTTCTTTTTCGTTGCCTTCATTTTCATTGCTTCCTCTAACGTCGAATCACAATATTCCATCAATATATACAGTCGTCGTCGATATGGTTTAACTTTACGTATATTCATTTTAGATGTATCGACATGATTCGGTAAGCTTTGTTTGTAACAATCGACGCATAAATTTAAGGGTTGTAATACTGAATCGATCAATCCCCAGTATTCTAATCCAACCTCCCAATCGTCGTATGTCGATTGACATAAATGACACATCGTAGTAGTATTTTTTTGTCTTGTTGACTGGTCGTCGTCGTTGCTGCACGCACTGGTACTACTATTACTAATGCATGAATTCATAAAAGAAGATTCATCAGCCACACACCCATCATTATTCTTATCATCATCATCATCATCATCATCATCATCGTCATCCCGACTTTTCTCGACCCACGCGGAGTAGTACCGTACTACATGGTCGTTGCTAGGAATACTTGATAAGATCTCAACTTCACGAAGGACGCGTCGGAATGATTCTGATTCTTTTTCTTCTTCTTCTTCTTCGCCATCGTCATCATTATTGTCGTCTTTGTTCCGTGGTATCGGAACGACCTTTAGTGCGTAAAATTTTGAATCAAGTTTATTTCGTACTTTATATACTTTTCCAAATCCACCACTACCCAATACTTTCAGTATAATAAAATCGGTACGATGACGGTTCGTTGTTTCGTCATTAATTCGACGGCTTCTCCAAACAAATGAAGAAGACAATAAAGATGAAGTAGAAGATAATGTTGACAACATGCGTTCTTGTTGTTCTTGTTGTTGACTGATATGATTCTTATTGCTGGTACTACTACTACTGGTGCCGTTCGTCGTCCAAGAAGAACCCAAGAAATTTTGCATACAGGCTGGTGAAATAACAAATCCGTAATATATTCAAGCTACTGAAGTAGTAATACAGTATTCTTTAAGTTAAGATAGAACTTGTAAGCTCTAGTGGCTCGGGGAGTCTATTCGCATCCGCTTTCGCCTGGAAGTTAACAGATGAGAGCACGAGGCCGAATAGAATGAATGTACAATTTGTAGCATCAACTTCGAATTGATATTATCGAAGGTGACATAAATTATTCTAGTTAAATCTTTTCTATGTAACTTACTGTATGTACGATTCAAAACATCAAGCAACCTTTACTCTGTGAGATGTTCAATCTTGTGCGGAAGATCTACTGTAACACAACCCCTGTTTCCGAAGAAGAATTCAACATCAAAAGGGGATCAAAGAGGGTTCTAAAATTTCCTCTAAACTTGATTGTTTTTTTTTTATTTGTTCAAACTGTAACTACTTCGTACGGTACGCTGCGCACCAATCAAATCAATTCCTACAGATTCTTCATCACGAGATGTAAGTAAATGTTCACTTACGCCTAATACATATACGTAATATATGTGAATCTATGTGTGAGTCTAAATATAATAGTATTATATATATATTTTTTGTTTTTAATTTTTATCTGACTATTATTGTGTGAAAACAAATGTCCTTTTGTTAAATGTGAATAGTCACAAAGCATTCGAGTCGGCCAGTTGACTTGCCGGTGCACGAGATTCCAAACGATTTTTGTAAGTATCCGTTACCAAATGTTTTTACAATTAACCTGAAACGATATAAAGCGTGAGTCGTATTATTTCACCGCACATTATTCTCGCTAATACGACCGAGGAAAGTTCTAACATTCAACAAACGCTTCAGAAAATTCCTGAGCCGTTGTCTTTGTCAATTACAGTCAAAAAAGCTTAACAGTAGTGCTGTTACTCTGGGCTTCTGTACGTTGAATCAGTAATCTAAAGTGGTCGCGTGGTTGCTTACTCCCTTCCTCTCTTTCGCTTGTGTGTGTGTGATTTAGCCTTGTGGATACGTTCTGTAAACATTGGGGCTGTGTTGTAATCGCAGCGAACATATCTTCTTTATTGAAAAACGCAACACGCCAAAATAAACGTCCGTAAGTTGAGAGTGTATCAGACACGCTGACATAACATGTATGTAAGGAAGTTTACTGTATGTGGATGACCTTGCTTTTTCATGCGTTTCAGCACTTTCTTTCATCCTCATTGTTTAAATATACATTATATCACAGCAACGGAATAATTTTCTTCTACATTCTAAGAAGGATTAGCAGTGTAAAATAGTACATGCATTCTTGTAAAAAAGCTGTAACAAGCATAACCAAAATTCTGACGGCACATTGTACCTGTATTTAATTCCTTTGTTTTTTTTAATTTTTTGTCTGGTAGTCAGTACAGTTCAGCTCTTCACCGTCAACTATACAGCCGCCTTAGTTCATTTCAACTCCACAGGCATTTCCTACTGCGAACACCCTACAGTATATTCAACAAGGGCAAGAGCTACTATTATTAATACTGTAGTCAATACTACTAATAACGTGGAAGAAACAAGTTCAAAAGCGGTCATATTATAATTGAGTGCGTATTCACGAAGGAGGAGCTGTTTTAAATCTCTTTCTTCGATCGGCAGCATTAAGCGCATACAACATAAGGTACAAGTACCCCACCCATACATACCGTGAAATGATGGTAGGCGACAAGTTATCATCTCCCTCGTCTTCTTCGAACGGGTATTCTCATCCTACCCATCCCAGCACAGCCGGTTCCAGTGGAAGGACGAACAATAGTACTACTAGTGACGAGCCTCATCTGGTTATCACGAAACAAGCTCCGGTATCTGTATATAGCAATGAAAGTTTCATGGTTGATGTTCAACTAGTGCTCCCAAAGACATCAAGTCCACCGTCGAGGATATGGAACTGCGATGAACCAATTGAACTCACAGCGAGTTTGCACCACGCTAAGTCAGGGGAACCAGTCCAAAGTGACGAAGCCCAGGTAATGACCAAACCGAGTAAGATTATGATCCCCGCACCAGGAGGTACCGTTGGCGGTGATAGCAACAACAACGCAGTGGAGGATGGTAATGGAAATAAAAGTGGCAGCGCTAAGCGGTCGGTCACGGTAGAGTGCATGATCCGGACCGATGCCATCCATCGGGATGTCGGAGCCGCGTACGTTGTTCGATTCCGCACATCCGGTGATGATAGTAGGAACAATGATAACAACTGCGCGTTGAGCACAAGCAGCCCCGAACGAAGACGAGCCGTGAAAAGCGTGTCGACCCGAGGAATAACAATGGTCAACTATAAAATCCGTGTTACAGTTGAGGAAGATTGGGAATCCGTTTGGTTCAAAGATGAAGGTGGTCGAGACAAATCCATGGAGGTATTTGTTGCCATAATTGACAAGGATGGACAATTGAAGACGGGAGAACATATACCATTAGAAATAATCTTATGCTACAAGGTAGATGAAGGAGATGACCCACCCTCGAAGGTCATAAACCAAGAAATTTTACGAATCCTCGGTTCGAGCAAGATCATTTTAGACAAGGATACTGGCAGAACTCGAGTTCGGTACCGTATTGAAGACGTTTCGAAAAATCATCAAGCACAAGATTTCCTCTTACAGATAGGACCGGAACGTGGAACGAAGGGATACAAGGATGTCGCTCCCGCATATACGCCCGCCGTGAACGTCCGTTCCAAACGAAACAAACGGTCTCGGGGAGCGTCGCAACCGAGAAATGCAACCGCACGTCAATCAGCTTCAGGAGTCAAATCCAGTCATGATCATGCCGTTTCATCACCTCCAACCGCTTCCCGACAAAGAGTTACCGGATCATTTGGTGGTGGAGTAGGACAAGATCCGCATTTAGGAGCGTCCGGCAACCAAAATATTCATTTAAATCCGAACAAGTCCGATGAACTACATACGGCTATGAAGGGTATCATCGGTTGGGCCGATGTGGTTGTGAATGAACTATATCCCTTACAATGGCAGGTCCAAGGATATCAACAACTTCTAGATGGGACACCAGATTACGCTAAACCCTTCCACAACATGGTCAACCCTAACAACTCCATCAGTCAGATTCTTACCGGTTATACTGAACAAGTTCGAGTCCACCTCCGGGTTCTATTAAATGCTGTTGAAGAAGCACAGGAAGTGAATGCCGCTAATGTCGCTAATGCCGCTAATGGAGGGAGAGCTGCCGCCGCCGCTGCTTCTGCTGTAGACTATGTGTCGTCGTCGCTTCAGGGCCGCCAAAATTTTGCGTCTGCTGATCCTTATAGCTCTTTGATGGGAACAAATCGATTTGGAAGAGTAGGACCGGGGGGAGCGACCACATTAGGAGTGATGGCGCCAGGCTTTCGCTCAAGGGCTGAAGAAGCTGCAGGTGCTTTGCCTTATCAAGCTCAGACCAACAATATGACAAATAATATGACAAGCAGCATGGCAAACAGCATGTCCGGTTCGACGGCCTTATCAGGAACCGCTGGAGCGCCAATATATCATCAAGCTTCGATGCTAACCCAGCAGCCGGGACTTCGTGGCAGCCACCATACTGATCATCCTCAGCAGAAAAGTTTGGCCGCCGACAGCATATCACGAGAATCTGAAGTTGAGTATGTTTTGGCCAAGCAATACAAAGCACTGCGCGATGGAAAAAGGTTTGGGTTTCCGGCCTTTAACGATCAAATGGAGATCCTCGGTTTCTTTCGTGAAGAGAACGAGAAGGTCGGAACGAGTCAATTTGTTCACATTAGTAATTACAGTGAGGACTTTGGACCTTTGGAAATTTTGCAAGCGCATGAGATATTGCGAGATTTTATTGATAAGGGAAGTGACGCTGTCCACAGTCTAAAAGACCACGGAACAATCCAAAGACTATTGGACGCTGCTATGGTATATGACTGGAGCAGAGAAATGAGCAATAGAGGGGGTGCTTCGACCTCTCTTCAACTAGGTTAAACGACAGAAGTAACAATTGGGTTGAGTTTTGGGGTCAAAAAAACTAAGTGAAAACGTACAGGTTAAAAAATAATCTTGTTGGACGCTTCATGTGTGTGTTTGTAACATAATGTTTTGTGAGAAGAATGCGTCATTTCATTATCCGGTGTGAAACCTCTGGTTCGTTCTTTTCCTTTTATGATAGTGATATATTAATGTAAACCGATGAAATCTAGACAACCAGCCATACATTATACCTTGTCACATCTACATTTGTATATATATATATATATATATATCCTATATATATATCATACAGAATAGTTTAGCATTCTTTTTAAAATCAATTCATTGTAGACATACATCTCTATGGATAGTCTCTATGGATAGTCTCTATAGAGAGCAGACAATGGTATCAAAATATAGATTTAAAAATGTTCTCTAATCATTTTTTTGTACAAACTTAAAGTTATCAGTTATGCAGATAAATCTACCCAACCAAACAGCCACACAACTCTTCACTACATTAAACACAGGGTTCTTTGTTGTTGTGGTTGTTAATTAAATAGTAGCAGAGATTAATAGCAAATTAACGTATGGGGTTATTGTTATACTACTTTGTCATGACCAATGCCTGCATGATATAATCTAGTATTATTCACCATACTAAGAATGTTGAGACTTTTATGAGCTACTACTAACTAATACTTCAAAGTAATGATACATTCATTAAAAGGCTATCCATCTATGTTTTAGACATACTGCATATGACTGAAGGTTTTATTATTGAACTGGCTGGTAATATTTAGAAAAGTGAAAAAATGCCAACATATTTTGATACATCCTCTTCATTCACTACAGTAATGAGCGAGTATAATTAATAATCACATTATTTATTTAATCTAAGAAAACTTTGGAATAACATAAAGAGTTGGCTGTTTCTCATGTAATAAACTAAACTGCAAGTTGTTATAGTTTTGGTATTTAGGTACTACAACAAAATATTTTCATAGGGAATAATTAGTTTAGAAAAGCTATGGCTCAATAATGACTCGCCTTTCACCAAAATTAGAATACTAATAATAATACACGATAAATAACTTGACAGTAACTTAGTTGTTTTTCAACAACTTCATCGTCGCGCGAGCCTTCATTTTTGAAGTAGGACTAAGAAGTTTGTATATAATTGTTTTCAAATCATCTGACCAAGACGGGATGATTTTTGCCTGAAAGTAACCTACACCAATTACGACAATAAAATCCATGGCAGACAGCTTATCTCAATTCTGTAGTATTCAGTATTCCTTACAATTTTCAAATTTTATTCTTGAGTTAGAACAGCAATTTAACATTTAACACACATTATTTCGTTATTGGTTATTATTGATGAACAATGACAACGGATACGAAAACATTGGATACAACCCAATAGAGCAGAATAACAATACGCAACAACAACTCTCAACAACTCTCACATCACCCCTATCGGCATTCGTCTGGAACTTCGCAGTTACCTTCTTTTATTGACTCCAATAGTTCCGACAGACTTAGTGTATTTATTAAATCATAATTTGTGGCTATCTATCATGTTCCGAAAATTTTCTCTATTTGGTGGCAAGTCCAAAAAAAATCGTCCCAAGAAAAAGCGGCTGTCTCCAGCAGCTCACGACCGTAACAGTAACGGCGATGTTGAGACTACAGTTCCTCCATCGTATCAATATGCGATGAACGAATACGCCTTAACCTCTCCCTCTATGACAACCCGACGTTCAGCAAATTCGCCAAACGTAGATGACGATGGAAAGATCCGACCGAGTTATTCCATGACGGAAGTGGAAGAAGAAGAACACGAATTCCAACAACAACAGCAGCAACAGACATCTATAGATCAATCGAAACAACCACAACAGCAGCAGCAGCAGCAGCAAAGTTCACAGCTAGACCCCCCTACACAACATGACGACGTCCAACGTCAAAAACAAAGCGCAACACCTCGACCACCACCACCACCACCCGGTCAACCTTCTACGCGGGATGGAATTTTGAGATCTTCCTCACGGCGAAGCCAGAGGCAGCAACAGCTGCCAGAGCAACTAACTCAATACAGTCCCTATAATCGTCGACGGTATCTTTCTCCAAAAGCCGAATATTTTTCGTACGATGAGGATGATAACACTACTACTACAATGGGAGGAAATGATGACAGTGGTTCCATTGGAGGACCATCGATGTTGAAACACCCCTCTTATCTGAATCAAAACAACAACAACAACAACAATGGAAATGTTGAGCCAATGATGCCCGACTCGACGTATGAAGAATGGTACGGTGATGCGTACGTTGGGGGTCCTATAAGATACATCTACCCTTCCGGGTATCAATCGATGCGTCCGAGAGGTGGACCTTGGAAACTCAGCATCGTCGTTTGTCTCTTGTTTACGTGGTTATCGATTTTTGTTATCGGTCATTGCAGTGATAATTATACCCAAAAACAAGCTTCTCAAAATAACAACAACAATAATAATAATGATAACAACTATGAATATTCGTATATCGACGATGATAATCTTGTCATTGACGCGAAATGGTGCGGTTCGCGGTTATTGTATTGGTTATGGGTAATATCGATGCTTATTACAGGACTGGCTACGGCATATTGCGGTGTCATCGGTTATATTAAGATTCGTGATTTTGCCGTTGCTAATACACGAAGTCAACCCCCCGGGATTATGACGGTCGGTGATTATTCGTTATCACCAGACGGAAATGTCCATGTCAACAGTAGTCACCGACAGGGTACTCAGGGAAATTCGGATTATTATGTCCCAATCGGTGATGCTAATAATAACGGCATAATTTCGAGACAACAACATATATCAGCACTGAACAACAATAGTAATACAGCTCGACTACAGCAAACACATCCATCTCAATACAATAAAACAATATATCAAGCCGACGGGACTCCGCAATTCTGGGGCAATCAGATATATAGACCAAATCAAGCAGCTGTTGCCATTACCAGCCGGTAATCGTAAATTAGATAATACCCATTACCTGAGAACAATTTATCGTAAGATGTGTGAAATAAAGCTGGATGCTACTAGTAGTAGTGCTATACTATACTATACTAAGATAGGATGCGATAATTTGTAATTTTGCACAACCGAGGATGTGTTTTACGATAGCACAATGTAAAGGTTTTAATTACAAGTAAAGAAAGATGGCTCTTTGCAAGCACTATTCAGTCTCATTCCTCAAAAGCAAACAGCCCGCCGTTTATAATTCAGTTCTATACGTAAGTGCCGAAGATTTAATCTTTGCTAATTATAATAACTCAAGTTTTAAATTTTGAAATGATCTTTTACAAACGATATTTAGAAACTGCTGAGTTTAGTTAGTTCGGTTCTAAGCAGATTCGAAGTATCGATCGTCGATGAATTCTTCGTCTCCCTTTTCTCCCAAAATTGGTATCGACGATGCGGCCGGACGTTCTTGAATTCCCAAATACGGCTTCCACGTTGGATGGACCCTCTTGGGTATCATCCGAGCTGACTTTGCAGCCAATTCCTTTTGACTAGGACATCGTGGTTGTTCTCGTAATATCATACCGATCGAGCCGATTTTCGACAACGGCGTTGATCCCTTTCGGCCGTTACATTTTAGACAACATGTCACAGCATTATCCCTATTATTATGTTCAAATAATCAACAAAATCAAAAATTATATTATGTTTATGGGTGTGAGAAAAATCACAAGACTTACCCCAAACACTTCTAAACAATCGCAATAAATCACGTAACCAACGCCATCATGGCAATACATGTATAAGGTTATTAACTGTACAACACAAGCTGAAAAACTCACCATTTCAATAAACCACCCATCGATCTAGGTACAACGTGATCAAGAGACAGATCATGGGTATGGAACCGCTCAGTGCAGTACTGGCATTTGTATTCGTCTCTTAAAAATACATTTCTTCGCGTGAATGCTGGTCTAGTATTCTTTTCAGGTACATAATCATTCAGAGCGATAACAGACGGCAACGGCACCGCTATATTTGACGCTCGTACCGTTAGATCAGGATATACGTCGACTACTGTGACCTTACCACTAAAAATCCCCTTTACGGCGTCCTGCCATGACCATAGACTTAGCGGCATATAACTCAACGGCTGCCCATTATTGTTGTTGTTATCATTATTATTATCATTTAGTAGAAAGTTATTTCGACGTTCGTAACGTTGTTGTTTTGAATTTTGAGTTATGAGACCATGATTATATTTATATACATATTTTAACTTTCGTGTTCACTCACTACTAATTCAATTCGACGACTTTCACTCACCATATAATTTGCATTCAGTACCAATGTCGGACGATTTGCTAATTGTCGTAGGAAGAATTGTTGTTGTCGCTGTCGACTATCTTTTCCATTTTTATCTTCGACGTCGTCGCTTTCTTCTTCTACTTCTTCCTTTTTTGATACGCCACGGGATCGCAACCTTGCACCGACCGGTCCATCTTTTCCATAATTGATTCTTGAATTAAGATGACTATGAAGTTCGTCTTCCGTCAGGGATCGACCCGGTGTTATCGATGATTCAGTACTTAACTTCTGTTTCAGTTTTTGCCTCTGCTTCTTTCGTTTATTGGATTTAGAATTCGTATTCGAGGCGTACAGCGGCAAATGGGATCTGACAACACCATCACAAAACGAGATTTTGGAAAAGGAAGAAATCGAGGATTCT